>JAVGWX010000007.1:66654514-66784736 GCA_036924085.1 Ariolimax columbianus | reverse complement strand
CTACGGCGAGAGCATCTGTCAGCAGGACTATATGGCTCTCATTCTCACTGTGTGTCACCATTTCTTCCACTGCCGCCCTCAGTGCCTCTGCCTCCGCTCTGAAATTGCTTGTGTACTTACCAGTAGCGAAATGACAGTGTTATTTTTCTGCCATTTGGTAGGTTCAGGAATGCTCCTGCCCCTCCGTTCTGTGTAGTGTTTGTTACAGAACCGTCGGTGTATGCATGGGTCCAGTCCATGCTTGGGTAGCTTTTCGTTATGAAGCTTAGGGTAGTATCTCTCCTTTCTTTTTCAGTCTGGCAGTTTTTGTTTTGCAATACCTGGTATATTTTCTACCACCTCTGGAAATATATCCTGCCTCCAGGTAGGTTTTCGTACAGTAGTGATGGGTTTTGGTGTTGTTAGTGCGTTTATGGGATCTTCGTGCATCTTTGCTTTGGCTATTTCTGCAAAGTTTCTCCGCTTTAGTTTCCCATGTCCCAAATTGTTTAGGTCTCTGGTGCATTGGATGGTCAGTCAGTCTTCGGAGTTTCCCTGACTGCAGCTGGGCTCTGCAGTCTCTTCTATCGGTCATGGATTGCAGTTTTGTAATCTTTTCAAGTTCTACAATTGGCGTTGACTTCATGCCACCTGTTATAATTCTCATGGCTTGGTTTTGAAGTTTGTTAACTTTATCGAAGTTCGCCTTCGCTGCTGTTGTCCATGCCGCAATGCCATACTCGAGAACTGGTCTCACTCTTCCAGTATACAGTTTCTTTAGTATGCCTTCGTCTGCTCCCCAGCTTGTGCCAGCAAGTTTCCTCATGATTGCCATTCTTTCTCTGGCTTTCATTCGGTTTCTCTCAATCTGACTTTTCCATGTCATGCGCCGATCAAATGTGACTCCCAGATAGGTTGGGTTGTCGTTTGGCTGCAGGAATTTGCCATTTAGACTTAATTTGGTACTTTTGGGTTTTAATGAAAGCGAGAATATTGTGCATGTGGTTTTCTCCTCGTTTATTTTGACCAGCCATGAGTTCGCCCACTCTTCCAGCGATGTTAGGGCCGTCTGAATCCGATTTCTTGCTATGGTGAGATTCTTTTCAGAGGTCCACATAGCCAGATCGTCTGCAAACATTGAGCTATGGACTCTTCTTGTGTATATTCTCTGTAATATCGTTTATATATACCAGGAAGAGTGTGGGTGACAATACTCCCCCTTGGGGTACTCCCTGCTCGAGTGTCACCTTTTTGCTCATCTGCCCTTGTACTTGGACTCTGGCCGTTCTTTGTTTGAGGTAGTGGTTGATCCACTTGTACATCTTCCCACAGACATCACTTCTTCTTAGCTTGACTCTAAGTCCATCCTTCCAGACTTTGTCAAATGCCTTTTCCAGATCCACCCAAACAGCTACTGTGTGTTTCTGTGCCTGGTAGGCATCTTCTATCTCCTGGGCTATGAGGGATGACCTGGTCCTCAGTGGATCTGTGCTGTCTGAAGCCGGCTTGCTGTGGAATTAGTATTCGTTTTTCTTCCAGATGCCACATCAGTCTGGTGTTTATCATCCGTTCCATCAGCTTGCCGACACAGCTCAGTAGGCTTATGGGCCTGTATCCATTTGGATCTGCTTTGTCCTTTCCTGTTTTTGGTACTGGTACCAGTATTGCATCTTTCCATGCCTGTGGTACAATTCCCCCTTTTCCAGCTTTGGTTTAGGACCGATAGCAGGTTTCTTCTTCGCTGTTTGGCCCAGCCCCCATCAGCATTTCGTTTGTTATCCAGTCTTTTCCGGGAGATTTCCTTTTCTTTAGTGTTCTCATAGCCTCTTCCATTTCGCGCATTGTTAGTTTGGCCATCATGTGCTCTTCAGGAGCCGTATTTATGTTTTCGTGTCCCTTTAGCTCTTCGCTAATGTCTGTATGCTTATCTGCAGGGACCTCGATGTGGTTTGCTCTGGCATAGTGATCGACAAAGGCGTTTGCGGCTTTCTTACCTGTGATCAAGTTCTCGCCCTGCTTGATAGTAATTTGTTTATTTGACGGGGTTTCGTCGTTCAACTTGGGGGTCAATATTCCCAACCTGTTTTAACTTGCGGATTAATGTTCCCAACCTGTTCTAACTTGGGGGTTTATATTCCCAACCTGTTTTAACTTGGGGGTCAATATTCCCAACCTGTTTCAACTTGGGGGTCAATGTTCCCAACCTGTTTTAACTTGGGGGTCAATGTTTCCAACCTGTTTTAACTTGGGGGTCAATATTCCCAACCTGTTTTAACTTGAAGTCAATGTTCCCAACCTGTTTCCACTTGAAGCAAATGTTCCCAGCCTGTTTTCACTTGAGGTCAATGTTCCCAACATGTTTCCACTTGGAGCAACTGTTCCCAATCTGTTTTCACTTGGGGACAATGTTCCCAACCTGTTTTCACTTGAGGTCAATGTTCCCAACCTGTTTTCACTTGGGGTCAATTTTCCTAACCTGTTTTCACTTGGAGCAACTGTTCCTAATCTATTTTCACTTACAAGAAGGAGGTCACGACGTCTAAAGACACAAGTGGACTGAATATAGATCGATCTACAGAGCAATAAGAAAAAGAAGAAGAAACGAATAAAATAAAAAAGTTAAGGAAATGAAGGATATATCTAAAAGTTAGAAAGAAAAATAAGACTGCGAATAATGCAGAGAAGGTTAAGAATAAAAGACGACGACAATGGTGAAGAAAAACCCCAAAATAAGCAGACAAATAAATAATGCGAAGATGACGGCATGGGCAGTATTCGTATAAAGAAGAAGACGATTATGAAGATGTTGAAGCTAATGATGATGGTAAAAGCGAAAAAGAAGACGAAGAAGTTCAATACCATCTCCAACATCGACTGCATTGGTTTTCTCTACAGGGACCTCTGCCTTTTGACCTTTCTGTTCCATGTCCATCAATTGCTGTTAACCTTCCACTTATAGTGTTGTTTACCTGTGACCCGTTTTGCTCGCCACATTTCTCCCTAGCACTGTCTTCAGCAAAGTCATTCGTATGTTAATGAAACCAAAGTATATTAACCGGCTCTTATCTTCGTTCATCAATTATATATATTTCCATATTTCATAAGGTATCAATTCTGTTCTTTCAACGAGATATATCTAATTTTTCTATATATCCACATTTCATAAGGTATCAATTATGTTCTTTCAACGAGATATATCTAATTTTTCTATATATCCACATTTCATAAGGTATCAATTATGTTCTTTCCTCGAGATATGTCTAATTTTTCTATATATCAACATTTCATACGGTAACAAATCTGTTCTTTCCATAAGATACGTATAATTTTTCTATATATCCACATTTCATAAGGTATCAATTATGTTCTTTCCTCGAGAAATGTCTAATTTTTCTATATATCCACATTTCATAAGGTATAGTTTCTGTTCTTTCCTCGAGATATGTCATAATTCTTCAATATATCCACATTTCATACAGTAACAATTCTGTTCTTTCCATAAGATACGTCTAATTTTTCTATATATCCCCATTTCATAAGGTATCCATTATGTTCTTTCCTCGAGAAATGTCTAATTTTTCTATATATCCACATTTCATAAGGTATAGTTTCTGTTCTTTCCTCGAGATATGTCATAATTCTTCAATATATCCACATTTCATACGGTAACAATTCTGTTCTTTCCATAAGATACGTCTAATTTTTCTATATATCCCCATTTCACAAGGTATCCATTATGTTCTTTCCTCGAGATATGTCTAATTTTTCTATATATCCACATTTCATAAGGTATAGTTTCTGTTCTTTCCTCGAGATATGTCATAATTCTTCAATATATCCACATTTCATACGGTAACAATTCTGTTCTTTCCATAAGATACGTCTAATTTTTCTATATATCCCCATTTCATAAGGTATCCATTATGTTCTTTCCTCGAGATATGTCTAATTTTTCTATATATCCACATTTCATAAGGTATAGTTTCTGTTCTTTCCTCGAGATATGTCATAATTCTTCAATATATCCACATTTCATACGGTAACAATTCTGTTCTTTCCATAAGATACGTCTAATTTTTCTATATATCCACATTTCATAAGGTATCAATTATGTTCTTTCCTCGAGAAATGTCTAATTTTTCTATATATCCACATTTCATAAGGTATAGTTTCTGTTCTTTCCTCGAGATATGTCATAATTTTTCAATATATCCACATTTCATACGGTAACAATTCTGTTCTTTCCATAAGATACGTCTAATTTTTCTATATATCCACATTTCATAAGGTATCCATTATGTTCTTTCCTCGAGAAATGTCTAATTTTTCTATATATCCACATTTCATAAGGTATCCATTATGTTCTTTCCTCGAGATATGTCTAATTTTTCTATATATCCACATTTCATAAGGTATCCATTATGTTCTTTCCTCGAGATATGTCTAATTTTTCTATATATCCACATTTCATAAGGTATCCATTATGTTCTTTCCTCGAGATATGTCTAATTTTTCTATATATCCACATTTCATAAGGTATCCATTATGTTCTTTCCTCGAGATATGTCTAATTTTTCTATATATCCACATTTCATAAGGTATCCATTATGTTCTTTCCTCGAGATATGTCTAATTTTTCTATATATCCACATTTCATAAGGTATCCATTATGTTCTTTCCTCGAGATATGTCTAATTTTTCTATATATCCACATTTCATAAGGTATCCATTATGTTCTTTCCTCGAGATATGTCTAATTTTTCTATATATCCACATTTCATAAGGTATCCATTATGTTCTTTCCTCGAGATATGTCTAATTTTTCTATATATCCACATTTCATAAGGTATCCATTATGTTCTTTCCTCGAGATATGTCTAATTTTTCTATATATCCACATTTCATAAGGTATCCATTATGTTCTTTCCTCGAGATACGTCTAATTTTTCTATATATCCACATTTCATAAGGTATCAACTCTATTCTTCAACTGTTCATTGTCCACGTTTCTGTTTAGTTCAGTTCAGTTCATCCCGTAACCCATCAGGTCGTTGGGGCACACATAAAGACATGAAAATCCCACGCCAACACTCTCTGTCTGTCGCCGCCTGACGTATCTCACCGGGACAAAGGCCTGACCACTCAGTGATATTGTCCACCCATCTCTTCCTTGGACGTCCACGCCCTCTATGTCCCGGTACGGATCCAAAGAGTATCGAGTTGGGAATTCCGTTGGACCTCACGACGTGCCCGCACCAGGCCATCTTTCGTCTTTTGATAGCTGTGAACAGATCTTCAAAAGGACCAATAGCGTCTTCAACTCTCTGACGGATGTCTACGTTCGTGACACGATCTTTAAATGTAACATTTAGGAGTTTTCTATAGCAGCGCATTTCCATTGCACATATCCTGCCCTGGATATCTGCTGTAATGGTCCAGGTCTCGCAGGCATACATAAATATTGACAGCACCAAAGAGCGCAGTAGTCTGACTTTTATGCCGAGGGCGAGGCGCTTGTCTCGCCATATAGGTTGCAGCCTAGTCAGCGCCACTGTTGTTTGTGCTATTCTTGCAATTACCTCTGGCTTCGAACCCTCTTCGCTGATCTATGATCCAAGATATTTGAAACGTTTCACCACCTCAAGTACCCGCCCATTTGCCTCTAGGACAGATTGAAACCCTGCTACGTTATTGGTCATGAGCTTCGTTTTATCAGCATTTATTTCCATACCAAAACTCAGGGCCGTTCTATCCAATCTACAAATCAACTCCTGGAGTTCCCTTTCTGTGCCTGCCAATACATCAATATCATCAGCAAAGCGGAAGTTTGTGATAAGCCTGTCACCTATTTTAACCGTGCCAACATGTCCTTTTAAGGTCGTCTCCATTATTCTCTCCAAGAAGATATTGAAGAGTGTGGGGGAGAGTATACAACCCTGTCTCACACCCACCGTCGTACGGAACCAATCGCCTAGCGTTCCCTCTACTGAGACAGCGCTGGTCGACTGCTGATAAAGGTTTGCAATTACCCTAACCATATCACTGTTGAACTTATAATGCCTCATTGTTGACCATAGCGCCGCATGCCACACTCTGTCAAATGCCTTTCGAAAGTCAATGAAGGCATGGTAGAGTAGTTGATGATACTCTGAGTACTTCTCATTCAGTAGACGAAGATTAAATATCTGCTCGATGGTACTCCTTCCCGCTTGAAAGCCCGCGTGTTCTTCGGCAATGATACTCTCCGCCTGAGGATTCAGTCTGTTAAGTAATATTCTCAAGAAAACTTTACTTGGATGACTTATCAGACTGATTGTTCGATAGTTCTGACACATATTTAGGTTTCCTGATTTAGGCAGTGGTATAATGACTGATTTTGTCCAGCAGGTGGGCCACACTCCTGTCTGCCAAATTCTATTGCAGATATAAGTCAGGATATTAATTGTCGCCTCACCTCCCACTTGTAAGAGCTCTGCTGGAATATTATCCATACCGACAGCCTTCCCTCTCTTCAGCATTTGCACGGCTTCATATACTTCTTCCCTTGTTATCGTTTGATTTTCCTCTAGCAGACTCACTTCAGGAGACATTGCAATTCTTGGGTCACCTCGATCTTCATGCTTATATAGCTCAGAACAGTTCTGTGTCCAGCGCTCACGAATGTCGGGAGCTTCTGTGAGACATTTCCCACTCTTGTCCTTAATCGTCGTATTTCGACTTTGGACAGGTCTTACTAAGTCCTTGACTAATTTATATGCTTCCTTGGCATCATTTCGTCCACGATTTCGTTCGATATCTGCGCACTGAGCCGTTAACCATTCCACCTTGGCCTGTTTCATCTTGGTCTTTATGGATCCATTTATCTCTCTATACCGCTGAATCCCATCTAGTGGTTTCTTCGCTCCCTTCAATCGTCGTCTCTTGTCACATAAATCCAGTATTTCACTCGTGATACATGCTTTCTTCTTAACCCTGCACCTTCCTAGAACCTCAGATGCCGTGAAGAGTAAAGCCGAATTCAAGGCTTCAGTCATCGTCTTAACATCTGCCTCCTCGTCTAGAACCAAGAGAGGTGCGAATCGTCCCCCCATCACCGCTCCAAAGGTCTCCACTACATCTGGGCACTTCAACTTCTCCAAGTCAAATCGCAGTCTAGATATCTCTCTTTTCAGAACTTTCTTTAGTCGGAGATGCATGGTCATCAGCACTAAGAGGGGACGGCGTGGTCTAGTGGTTAAGTGGCACGGCTCACAACCAGAAGGTGCTGGGTTCGATCCCCATCACAGCACCGGCCGTTACCCTGGGGAAGCAAACCCTTAGAAAATGCAGGAGGAAGCAGACCCTTACATAAAATGCATGCTGAAGTCGGATGCACTGGGCCGACAGGCGCAAAATAAAAACCACAGTGTAACGCACACACGCCTTGGGGAATAGATAAATGAGGCGAACGCAAAAAAAACAAAAACAAAACAAAACAATCAGCACTAAGTCGTGGTCGCTCCCTATATCGGCCCCTGGGAAACTTCTTGTCCGGGCGCTATTGACGCTAGATCTGAATCTCCTTTGGACCAAAATATAGTCTATTTGACTATGAAGCGTACTGTTTGGGCTGTGCCATGTCCACCGCCTCGACATTTTATGTGGTCCCAGCGTATTCGCTACTATCAGCTTATTGTAATACGCAAATTCCAAGAGTCTTAGACCTCTATCGTTGGTGGTCACATTTCCATATGCTCCACATGTGCCTTTCCAGACACGTACCATATCTTCGCCAATTTTGGCATTCCAATCGCCCTGTACCACCAGTATATCCTTCTTCGGTACCTCGTTCACTAAAGCCTGCAATTCCTCGAAGAAGCTCTCAACCTCGCTGTCTTCGTAATCCGAGGTAGGCGCATATCATTGTATCACCGTGACTTTGAAGGGCTTAGCATTTAGTCGTATACTGAGCAATCGGCTTGATACTGGTCGGCAACCCAATACACAACATGGTGTGTCTTTGTGCCCCAGCATACCGACACTATGAAAGTGTTTGTCAGGTCTACCACTGTAATAAAACTTGTGACCTTCTTCTGTGGTGTGTTCTCCGAAATGTCTCCAACGCGCTTCTGTGCCACACACATAATGTGGAGTACACACATCATCAGATCACTCTTATTTTGAGTGATCGAGTTACTTTTCTGGATATCAATATATGACTTTTATTGGTGAAAACAGATTTGGTAAGGACTGTTCTCTTCTTGGTTTGCATTTCACATTTTCGATCCTCCGTTATTATATTTCCAAGATAGGAGAACAGGTATGGCTGTTCTAGTTTATGATTATCTATTTTTATCTTCTCTAGCATATGTTTTTTTTTTCTATTTAACTAATTATAATAGTTTTCATTCTCCAATGCACATACCTGACATTTCTTCTCTAATTCAATTAATTCTTGGAATTCTTGTTCGCTTTCAGCTAAAAGAACTGTGTCCCCTGCTTATCTGAGATTATTTATTGACACTTCTCCAATAATGAGTTCTGGTATGTCTCCTCCTTCTTCTATCTTGTTGCTCTTGCTTTGCGGCATAGCAGAGAGGAGGTATGCGTAGACATCTGGTTTTCGCTATGCAGGAAGCTTGTGCTGCAGACATGTTGAACTTTGGAGTGTTTCTTTGATTCCCTCTATCCATCATCGCCGGGGTCGACCGCTTGCTAGTGGTTCTGAAACCTTCATGCAGTATGCCCTCGCTGCAAGCTGATCATACTGTAACAGTGTAACATCCTCTGCGCTTCAATATAATAGTTAACGGATGTTGACATCTCCCCCCCCCCCCTTCTTTCACCGGATCCCATTTACCTCAACGTGCTCATGTGAATTAATACTAATTGTCTTTCCTGCTGCAAGGGAGCCGCGTAGCGCAGTGGCTTCGCATCTGAGTGGTCATGGGTTCATTCCCCAGTTGAGGCGGTAGTGTTTTTTTTTTCAGACCGGAATGGTCCCGGGTCGACCCAGCCTTAAATGGGTACCGGTTCAGTCCGGGAGAAGAGATGGCTACCGTCCTGATATAGCCGAGCCTTTGAAATGTGAGATCGCTCGCTAATACCTCGCACCCCTACGGCAGTAATGCTAGGGGTTACTTTACTTTACTTCCTGCTGCACGTCGTGCACAGCTCGTCTCAATGTCACATGTGTGCCAACCTTTACGTAATGGGACCCAAGTTTGATATTTAAGACATAATGACACTTGGATATTTGCAAAAAAAATGTTTAAAAAAAAAATTATATTGTCCATTTGTCTATCCCGTTCACCGTCGTGAGGTGACGACAGTTCACGTGAACGCTAACTCCCGAAACTGCTTCAGGATTTTGCCACAAGTGTGGGAACTGCGCTGTGTCGGTTGACGACTCATTGTCATAGTTTCTCTCTGGTAGGCAGGTTGAGTCGGCATGGAGCCGAGACAGGATGAGCCGAGGCAGGTCGAGTCGAGGCAGGTTGAGTTGAGGTAGGCCGAGTCCAGGCAAGTTGAGTCCAGGCAAGTTGAGTCCAGGCATGTCCAGTCGAGGTAGGTCGAGTCGAGGCAGGTTGAGTCGAGGCAGGTCGAGTCGAGGCAGGTTAAGTCGAGGCAGGCCGAGTCGAGACAAGTTGAGTCCAGGCAGGTTGAGTCGAGGCAGGTCGAGTCGAGGCAGGTTAAGTCGAGGCAGGCCGAGTCGAGACAAGTTAGGTCCAGGCAGGATGAGTCGAGGCAGGTTGAGTCGAGGCAGGTCGAGTCGAGGTAGGTTGAGTCGAGGCAGGTCGAGTCGAGGCAGGTCGAGTCGAGGCAGGTCAAAATCGAGGCAGGTTGAGTCGAGACAGGTCGAGTCGCGGCAGGTTGAGTCGAAGCAGGTCGAGTCAAGGCAGGTTGAGTCGAATATTTCGGGTTTTGTTGTAAAACCTCCTATTTATTGTAGAAGAGGCACTGGTCATCCACGCAAATCAATTCATTGAGTGATTCCTCACGGTGTTTGGCTATTTAAGTGATTTTATCCATATTGATGATGAATACAAGAGAGGCTAGCATACATCCTTGACGCATCCCATTTCTCATTGCGAACCGTTAAACACTTGTACTAGACACTTTCTTCGATATCCTTCTAGCCTCATTTCCGCTAGTATTTATTGCTTTATAACATATTATTTTCGTAACTTTAGTACAAACATGCATTGGCCATGCACATAAGATCAGCTAAATAGACACGATATACCGTCAAAATATATTATTATTATTATTATTACTAAACGTATTAATATAATCATTATTACAACTGATACTCTTGGCTGCAGAA
Source organism: Ariolimax columbianus (assembly GCA_036924085.1). NCBI lineage: Eukaryota > Metazoa > Mollusca > Gastropoda > Stylommatophora > Arionidae > Ariolimax > Ariolimax columbianus. Next base: position 66,774,451 of record JAVGWX010000007.1, on the reverse strand, counting down.
ACTAGGCGAGCTCTGATGTTACTGCAGATATCTCAAAGCTTCCCTCAGTATCGCTGACGTTAAGACTTGCTGAATTATTAAACCGTCTGAAATAGGAGACATCAGTTGTGAGCTTTGACTGTATCGTGATTCAGGCTTTCATATGAAATGGTGACGTTATTTAACACCTGGCGAGAAGTGGTGAGGTGACTGAACACGAGGCCGGGAGTTGTGACTTAACACCTGGCGAGAATTGGTGAAGTGACTGAACACAAGGCCGGAAGTTTTGACTTAGCACCTGGCGAGAAGTCGTGAGGTGACTGAACACAAGGCAAAGGTGGATAGACAGTTCTACAAGACCTGCCGCAAAATGGGGAATATGTTACTCGGGTCACGAGCGAGGTGAACGACAAATACATGACACGACACTGGGCTACAAACCGGTAGGAAGTGAGGCGCCAAAAGAAGAAGAGGATTCAAAGCACATAAATCAACGACAGACTCTCCATTTTCATGTTTAGTCCCGATTTCATGCGTGTTCGTGATCTCGTTTAAACTGGTATCATTTCCAACCTTGAGGCTAGTGGTTAAGTGATACGGCCCCACCACAGCCGAGGAAGGAAACCCTTAGAAAATGCAGGAGGAAGCAGACACTTACATAAAATGCATGTTGAATTCGAATGCACTGGGCCGACAGGCGCAAAAAAAACAAACCGTAGTACAACGCACACCGCCTTTGAGAATTGAGAAATAAGGCGAACCAGAATAAAAAATGAATAAAAATCCCAACCTTAACATCTAAGTATTCTAACAAAATTGTCATGTGCGTCTTTATACTTTTTCCCACGGCACATTGCAGTTTGGTGTTGGATGTTCTTCTTACACTGTGTCTTCTTTGGCATTGTCTTAACATTATTGATCTATATTTCCTTTTATACCTGCCCTGCACCCGGTTACCCACTCCTCCACTATACCATCACCCTATCCCCATGGTGACCTGATCCTAGTTTAGTTTCTGAAAACCAGTTTCTGTAATGTCGCAGCTATACGCACAACTGTGGACACAAAATTGGCAGCTATACGCAAAATTCATCCAAAATTGCTGTTTGAAATTAGAGACCAACTAGCAAAACCATTGGCTATATTATGTTCTCAATTACTTGCAAAAGGGATTGTTCCACGGGATTGTAAAGATGCAAGAGTGATCCCCTTTTTCAAAAATGGCAAAAAATCAGATCCAGCTCATTATAGACCGGTTTAACGAGGAAAGCCACATTTTATTTTTGGGTCAGAGAGTGGTGAATGCTTGGAATGCATTGTCCCAAGAGGTAGTGGAGGCAGGGACAATTAATACATTTAAGAATAAATTGGGTGCGTATAACTTTTAGTTCAAGTTAATGTAAATGAAACTGGTTGAATGCAGACTCTGCAGAATCACACATTTTGCAGCTATACACACACGTGTGGACAAAAAGAAACTGTAACAGACATCATTGCTATGTGGTAATGGTATGTTTTGGTCGAAAAGAAAAGACACTCCTGGGATTTCCCCACCAAGTTAACTGAGAAAACATGCCATTCTTTGTTAATAACAATAATTATTATCTAAATAGTATCATTTTTTTCCCAGTATAAGTTTCTGGTAGCAAAGAATAGGGAACCAGCTTTCCAAGCATGTAAGTGCTTAAACGTATCTTGTAGGGAGCTAATGTAGGGATGGGTGTATGATTAGCAGGTAGCGAAAACTGGACCTCAAGAAAAACACGTATATATAGTTTTCGTATACAAGGGTCGTCCGTGGTACGATTGCTAGGAACACAAGTAAATTATAACCGTTTTCCGGAAATAATTACGTCGTTAGAACGTAGATACCACATAAGGAAATCAGATATTGAGTAATGGGCGCGGCAGGACATTTTTCCCAAGGTACTTTTACTGCGCAGTTCCATCAATAGTAGGTGAGCAGTTTACAATGATATGCACACATCAAAGCATATTCTCGGCTCGTGAAACGCCCACAACGATAAACTTTCGTAGTCATGCTCTGGGAGAAATCGACTTCAATAAAAGGCAGAATAAAGCCCTCATTGAAAAACAAAACGCTCTGGTAGAATCAACAATCAACAACGCTCCCAGATATTCCTTCCGCCTGGCAAACAGTGGGAGGTTGAGAAAACAAACCTGCTTTAGATGACCTCAACAAACAGGAAACAAAAGATCGATATCGACGAAGATCACCGTAACAACCAGCGAAACATTTCAGTTTGGGTCAGACAGTTGAATATATATATATATATAGGTATGTGTGTGTGTATACGTATGTATAAGTATATATATATATATATATACATATATATATATATATATATATATATATTTATATATATATGTGTGTGTGTATGTATGTGTGTGTATGTATGTATGTATAAGTATATATATATATATATATATATATATATATATATGTGTGTGTGTGTGTGTGTACATATGTATAAGTGTATATATATATATATATATATATATATATATATATGTGTGTGTGTGTGTGTGTGTGTGTGTACGTATGTATAAGTATAAACATTTATATATGATATTAAGAATATAGAAGGCGTGGGAAGCTTTCTTTGCATTGGTGCCTTGGTGAAAATCAAATGAAATTACAATTACCGTCAACATAAAAGTATTGAACTCCAACGTAAAGTTCGACCTATTGTAATGCTCTTAAACACGGCGGACAACAAAAGCACTTACCGGTATGTAAAAGGTATTCACATTATTGCAAATGATTGTCTGAGAAGAATACAATGGTAAGACTGGTAGGATAGATTCACCAACGTGGATCTGTTGGGAAGTCAGGGTCAGATACCAGTCGAGCATGAAATACGGAGAAGGCGCAGGTATTGGATAGATCACTTGTTACGAACGCTACTTGACATCATTATAAGACTGTATTCTGGATCCCACAGGACAAGAGAAATAGAGGAAGACCGAGACACTTGTGGAAGAGGGAGCTGGATGCAAACCTCAAAACAACAGGAAAGACATGGATACATCTGTCTCAGATGGCTCATTATAGGAAGACTTAAAGGCTGTCTTGTTTAGAAAGAATGCTCCGCAGAAGAGAGTAGACAGGGTTATATATATATATATATATATATATATATATATATATATATATATATATATATATATATATATACACACATACGCACGCGCACACACATACAAACACACATGCACGAACGCACGCAAGCACACGTGTTAGAAGAACTACAGCAGCATGGCATCCAGGCTGATTCGAATGAAGTCTGCTTATCTGAAGATGGGATTCTTGGTTTGTGAGAAACTACTGCCAAGATTAAATTGGCAGTTATTTGTGCGCACAATATACGGTTCTGGGTTCGTGAGGAACGAATGGATGACGGAGGAAAGGGATTACAGAAAACAGTTTTATGACATGATGTTATCACTTACTTACTTCTGTTTTTCCACCTGTGAGGTTAAGCGCCGTGAAATGATGAAGTTGCCTCCCTTGGTTTATGTCTGGTGCGTCGGCTGCTGTAAGCCCACGTTGGTATAGAATTTCCGTCGTGGGATTAATCCATTTGTCCAAGACATCTTTCTTGTGTCAAGTAACTAGATCGACTTGTGTTATATGCGAATAGTGCGGCCCTTTTGTATACTGTGTATTTCTTGGTTTGTAAGGAAGTTGTCCCATGTGCGTGCTGTGTATTTTTGCCAGGGAAGGGGTTAAAAGTCGGTAATAGTTTTCGCAAGCGAAAATTGCGACAGCCTTAAGAGTTTTGCTGCGAAATGTATTCTCATTTGATTAAAAAGGCAACTCATGGCACGACAGACTTTGTTACACACGCTGCATTTATAACATGTGATGATTCTTCTTTAAATGCATCGTACAAGTATATATTGATTTGTAAAAAGCTAATTGGATCTACTTGAGCGCTTTGAGTAGCTTGGTCGTTAGAGCGCTTATTTTTGTCATTGCAAATGTACCAGACTAAATCCTCAATTTGGCACTCTCCCGTCAGCACAGTAGTAGATTAGTACCTGACTTAATGTTAGGGAAAGAAAAGCAGCAATACGTTGTACTGGACACCCAAACTAAAGAAAAAACGAAATCTAGTAAAATGAAGTCTCAAACGCAACTTCCCACTTCATCCCAGACAGCAATGTCTTTAACTGAACCACCTTTTACCTTCAAATGAGAGACCAGTGAAATGTAGGATTTCCAATGGTGCAGTATATAAACATTGGTATGGGGATTTGAAGGAGATATAAGTGTCTTATTGATAAATATCGATTTGTGAGGAAATAATAGGTTAGTGGAGATAGGAATAACATACTTACTAACTTTCCCTACGACAACCTCATAAGTTTTGTTGGTTTTTTACCAGAAATCAGTCGCCATATGAACTTTCTCGTTTGCAGTCATTAAATCCACCAAAGTACACGGTTCTTTCATTCTTGAGTAATGCAGATATTCGGAGTCTTGGATAGCTCCGCATTTGCAGACATCTTCGTCCGCATATCTCCATTTTGTCAAGTTCGATCAACACCGGGACACTCCCGTTGTTAATCTGTCTAGGGCTCTCCCAACTGGGTATATCATGTTATAGGATGTCGTAAGTTCTTCTTGTATCTCCATACAATACTCACCACATCTCGGACGCCATTTGTCGGCGTGGTTTTGCTGAGGTTTCGAGTTTGTAAACTGCACAGTTTGTAAGAAACGTTTCCATGATTTCACTTGCCCCTTTCCGGTTTATATTCTTCTTCTTCTTCTCCATTGCTCACTTAGATTAGGCCTCCAGATTCTTCAATAAATTCTGCTGTCTCTTTTAGGATGTCAATACCGCCGCACAGTTTCTCCTCAAAGGACGTCAGCGTAGGTCACAACCTTCTCCTTAGATCTGTGTGCTGGGACAGTCTTGTCTGCCAGGCTCCAGTAACATAAGCTGGTGGTACCTATCCTGAATTTGGTGTACACGTGGTGTGTTATTGTATTGTGGCTAGTTCGGAGACGAAGTATGAAAACCTGTTTTGTTTTTCTGGACAGTTGATAGTATCCGTCACCTGTTTGATGTTTGTTGTGCCCTTCCTGCCACTCTACATTGTTCTAGTCTTAATTATGACGTTTGATTGAAGAAGTGGGTTATACAAATGTGAACAAGAAAACTATGAACATACGGAACTGGTTGTGTTCCCTTCCTGTTATGTGTACATATTGGACTACATTGAATCTTTACAAGCCTCGCATCGGCCTGTGATTTAATGTCTGGTTTGAAGTGAAGAAAATAAACCAGTACATAAACTAAGAGTTCTCTAAAAAATATATGTAACTATTTACATTTTGTTCAGCGATATGGTTTCTCTGTCGCCTTTTCGGTCCATGCAAAGAAGAGGGCGGGACCCCTACATAATATATGTACCTCGCCACTTAAAGCGATGGTTTGAATAGCACTGGAGCAGCTAGCCTTATTCTCAAACCTCATTTAGTATCCTTTTACAGTGGATCTACTTTCCCCAGCCCAGATACCAATCGATATGAATATTGTTACATCCTCTTTTTCCCGTCTACGATCACCATCATCATCATCATCAAGTGCTATGCCGGCTGGGGTAGGTGGTCATGGAGCTCAATAATTCTCTGTCTCTGGTGCTGGAAATCAGTTATATCTCTGATGCTCTGCCATTCCACGGACTCAGAAAGCACAGTATTTTATGTCTCTGTGTTCCTCTGTCTCTAGTACTCGTAATTGTACCTTCACTACGCATGATATTTCCGAAAAACTCTGATTGCTTCTTTCTAATATTGTTGACATGTTTCCGCTGGGCGTTCTCTTCTAACAGCAGACAACCATTAGATGTGTGTGTCTGTACATAACATTCTCAACAACCGCATTTATACCTGCATCTATGCAGCCACCAATGAACCTCTCTGGTCGTTTACTTACTGTCCATGATTCACAACAATATCGGAATTATATTACACACAGAAGGACGTCTTTTTTCACTTTATGATATAATCATTTCTTACATTACTTGTTTTTTTAAATTTTCTGGAACGCTACCCGTGCATATCCTATAGTTATGCAATGTCATCTACAGATTTATCACAACAGATTCATGTGTGAATTACGAAGAGTTCAACAGGTTTATTAGAGCTAGATACATGGAAAAAATGGGAAGCAGGGCATAATCGGAAGCAGGGCATAATGGCTACACAAGAAATTATGCTTATCACCAGTTGAACGGAAGAGAGCATGTGGTGGTCTTCGGACACCGCACAGGCAACAGCAGAATGAGGTATTATCTATTCAATCAACTGAAGATAGGTGGTACTGACAAATGAGCCTGGTACTGGAAAGTGCCCCCTGAACATCTGCTGCATAATTGTCAGAAATAATAGGACTAGAGAAAGAACATGTGGCCATCACCAGTGCCAACACTAGACACGCTCTGTGGCAGTGTCGACAGCATGACCGCTACTTTCTTCGAACAAATTCAAGTCGACGTCTGACAGCACACGAAGAAGAAAACGATTAAAAAATGTATAATTTGTCCCTTTTCTTTGTATATGAGGTTAGCAACGTAATCATATCAAATGAAATGCTACAAAAACCACTACTACAGAAACACACATAAATGATTTGATACATTTGTCCTGCATGGGGCAGATGTTGTGGTCGCCCTATACTTCGTAGGTAGTGAATGGGAGATAAGGTGTTTCTTCATATTTAGTCAAACTTACAAAGAGACAGTGACAACATACAAGTAGTCTGTGCAAGTTAATGAAGAGATTACGTTCTGATAACTGCGTTATAACCCGGTAACCAGAATGCACTTTACAGGAATACTTTTGGAGGGCCTATTAACATGTTAAAGTGTACAGTTCCGTTCTCTCATATTATGCAACTTATGGTATTCCTTATTTATCGTGAATTGTTTAAAAAAATATATCATTTATCACACAAACATTTCAGTCTGGTACACAATTCTGCTTCTCTGTTCTTGTGTCTTCTGTCTAACATGAGAAATTAATGACATGCACGGAAACGTAGGCATGCATGGAGAAAAGACAATAATAATCCGAAAGCTATAAGTTATGGCTCATCGCAAGCGATGATGGCCACACCATCAGACGGTTTTGGCTTAATTATGTGATGTGGGCTGTAACTTTAGGAAGAACCTGTGCTGGTCACCTATCTCACTCTATTCCCGAGTTACCTTGGATCAGTGGCGAGACTATTGGTCGAGACGACTGGAAGTAACTCGAGATGCAGACTATCTGGTCTTACCTCCCTTGAGACCAGGGGTCGCTTGAAACTTGCGGTATTGGATTGTCCATCGTTTCTATTCATCACTGTGAGAAGCGAGTGCCTTAACCTCTTGACTACAGTGACCCCTGTCCCTCCGTAAGCTATACTGGAGCAAAATGCCACTGCAACATCTGGCAGGCTTTACTGATACTCTCCGTGTGTACTGTATATGTCAATAGATGAGTGCGACAAGGATGCGACTCTCCCTCTGGCTGTCAGGACTCAATATCGATGGAGCACCAATCAATAGTCTCAGATATGCAGATGGTACAGATATGTTGGCTGAAAGCGAACACGGGCTATATGAATTGGAGATACACGTAAAAACACATGTCATGTGTGTTGGTTGGATATTTAACACTGAGGAAACTAAAATTCGGATAAGTATCAAAGTAGACTTCATATATATTCTACAGATACAAATAGAGGTGAAATACTTGAACAGGTTAAGACCTTCTCCTATCTTGGAAATAAAATAATGGAATGAGGAAGATGAGAAATGGTAATCGGGACAAGAATATTCTTGGCCACATTAATTGTCAACAAAATGAGTCATATATTGGCATTCCAGAAATGCATTGACAAAATAAAAATAAGGGTGATCAAGTGTTATGAATGCTCATCTTTACTGTATGTCGTAGAAACACGGAAATGAACAAACGATTGGTGAATAGAATTGATGACCTTGAAATGTGGATATATAAAGTAATTGGGAGCATTTCCTGGAAAGAAAAAAAAAAAAAAAAATGAAGTCTTAGAGACACTAGGAGTGTAAAGAGAATTGATGAACAAAATCAGACTCGGACATGTTCAGATATTTTGGTCACATAGAAGCATATTGGAAGGAGAGTTGGTCGGTAAGAGTGTCAGAGGCAAATCCCGTTATAAGTTGTTGAATAACATTACTTGCTGGACAGGGTTAAAACCTGGCAGACTGTACACACAATTAAAACACAGAGGACGTTGGAGATCGACTGCTGCTGACCTTCGCTATGGGTATGACACCTGAAATGAACTGAGCTGTTTTGGAAATCCCTTGAGCAATACATAAATGTATATGTTCTCGGGGTTGGGTGTTTATCAAGTTCACTGCCGATTCTGTTGGATATGACTCTAGCAAATATCGTGTACACTATCAGTAACAGGTAAACCATTTCCGACAATTACTTAGATCAACCGATGTATTGTTGTTGTTTGTTGTTTAATGTCCACAATGGGTAAGTTTACTGTTGTGTGCGCCTTTAAATGGACGTTAAGTGACAGGCTGTAGTAGTTTTGCTTACATCCCGAGCAAGCTGATGAAGGTGGACAGCGGTCTAGGCATGGAAAGACGCAGTACTGGTGTCAGTACCAAAAACAGGCAAGGACAAAACAGATCCAAATGGATATAGGCCCATCAGCCTACTGAGCTGTGTCGGCAAGCTGGTGGAACGTATGATAAACACCAGACTGATGTGGCATCTGGAAGAAAAACGGATACTAATTCCACAGCAAGCCGGCTTTAGACAGCACAGATCCACTGAGGACCAGGTCATCCTCATAGCTCAGGAAATAGAAGATGCCTACCAGGCACAGAAACACACAGTAGCTGTTTGGGTGGATCTGGAAAAGGCATTTGACAAAGTCTGGAAAGACGGACTTAGAGTCAAGCTAAGAAGAAGTGATGTTTGTGGGAAAATGTACAAGTGGATCAACCACTACCTCAAACAAAGAACGGCCAGAGTCCAAGTACAAGGGCAGATGAGCAAAAAGGTGACACTCGAGCAGGGAGTACCCCAAGGGGGAGTACTGTCACCCACACTCTTCCTGGTATATATAAACGACATTACAGAGAATATACCAAGGAGAGTCCATAGCTCAATGTTTGCAGACGATCTGGCTATGTGGACCTCTGAAAAAAATCTCACCATAGCAAGAAATCGGATGCAGCAGGCCCTAACATCGCTGGAAGAGTGGGCGAACTCATGGCTGGTAAAAATAAACGAGGAGAAAACCACATGCACAATATTCTCGCTTTCAATAAAACCCCAAAATACCAAATTAAGTCTAAATGGTAAATTCCTGCAGCCAAACGACAACCCAACCTATCTGGGAGTCACATTTGATCGGCGCATGACATGGAAAAGTCAGATCGAGAGAAACCGAATGAGAGCCAGAGAAAGAATGGCAATCATGAGGAAACTTGCTGGCACAAGCTGGGGAGCAGACGAAGGCATACTAAAGAAACTGTACACTGGAAGAGTGAGACCAGTTCTCGAGTATGGCATTGCGGCATGGACAACAGCAGCAAAGGCGAACTTCGATAAAGTTAGCAAACTTCAAAACCAAGCCATGAGAGTTATAACAGGAGGCATGAAGTCAACGCCAATTGTAGAACTTGAAAAGATTACAAAACTGCAATCCATGACCGATAAAAGAGACTGCAGAGCCCAGCTGCAGTCAAAGAAACTCCGAAGACTGACTGACCACCCAATGCACCAGAGACTAAACAATTTGGGAAATGGGAAACTAAAGCGGAGAAACTTTGCAGAAATAGCCAAAGCAAAGATGCACGAAGATCCCATGAACGCACTAACAACACCAAAACCCATCACTACTATACGAAAACCTACCTGGAGGCAGGATATATTTCCAGAGGTGTTAGAAAATATACCAGGTATTGGAAACAAAAACTGCCAGACTGAAAAAGAAAGGAGAGATACTACCCTAAGCTTTATATCGAAAAGCTATCCAAGCATGGACTGGACCCATGCATACACCGACGGTTCTGTAACAAACACTACACAGAACGGAGGGGCAGGAGCATTCCTGAACCTACCAAATGGCAGACAAATAACGCTGTCATTCGCTACTGGTAAGTACACAAGCAATTTCAGAGCGGAGGCAGAGGCACTGAGGGCGGCAGTGGAAGAAATGGTGTCACACCAAGAAAATGAAAGCCATATAGTTCTGCTTACAGATGCTCTCGCCGTAGTCACAGCGCTAAAAAGCTAGAGAAACACTGAACTTAATGACTTAAGAGCAGCACTCTGCAAACTGTGCCAGCAGTCCGCACCAAAAAGGGTAGTGGTACAGTGGGTCCCATCACACTGCAACATACAAGGCAACGAGGAGGCAGACAGATTAGCAAAAGAAGGTGCAAGACTACCACAAACAGATACTAGTATGACGTACGAAGAGTCAAAACGGCTTATCAAAGCCAGATACATGACCAAATGGGAAACCGAACATACTAGTTACACCAAAAACGATGCCTATTAAAAGTTGAACCGAAGAGAGCAGGTCGTTGTCTTCAGACTTCGCACTGGCCACAATAGACTGAGGTACCACCTATTCAACAAATTAAAGATAGGTGGTACCGACGAATGCCCGTGCGGTACCGGTAAAATGACCGCTGAACATCTGCTGCAGAACTGCCCGACATACGAGGATCAGAGAGAGCAGATGTGGCCATCACCAGTGGAACTGCAAGACAAGCTCTATGGCAGCGGCGACAGCCTCAGGATGACCGCCGTTTTTTTCTAAACAATAATGGTTACTGTCTGACTGCGTACGAAGAAGAAGAAGAAGAAGAAGAAGAAGAAGAAAGACAGCGGTCTTCCAGGCAGTTGTGCTATGATTGGCTTAGTCGGAGTGATGCTCAACACTACGGGGATCACATCGATCCAGGCCGCCTTGAAAATAGTATGTTTCTAGGGAACATGGTGCTCTTGGTCAGCATATTGTGCCTGACCATGACGGGACGTCCTGGTCAGTATGTTGTACCTGACCCTGACGGGACGTCCTGGTCTGTGTATTGTGCCTGACCCTGACGGGACGTCCTGGTCAGTTTGTTGTGCCTGACTGGACCAGCGTCTCAGTTTATCCAATAGATGTGATAATATAGATAGCGAGTGGCTTACCCCTTTACGATTTGCAGATGAGATCGTGCTCATCTGTCATACAATTGAGGAAACCCAACAATCATTAAACAACCTAAATATGGTCAGTACAGCTGCTGGTCTAAAGAGAGAAGTACAAGTAAATCCCAATGCCCTAAAAACTCAAACTGTCCAAAGCAGAACATCAAGCTAGGAGAGGAAACCATCGAGGATGCTAACTCTTATATTTGCCTAGGCCAAAAGATAAATGCCAAACACAAAATCGACCACGAAATCTCTAGTTGACGAAAAGCAGCTTGGTTTTCGTTTAACTCGATTATTCCAATAATCCAAGAGATGAAAGACACCCCATAACACAAACATTCAATTCCATGGCCATTCCAGCACTGATTAACGGATGTAACGTGTAGGACTTGCGCAAAACAGATGCCGAGAAGCTAAGAGTCACTCAGAGAGTAATGGAACGGCACGTACTAAAAATGTCGATACGGATTAGATCCGAAACTTCGTTTCTGGACGTTGTGGAAGCAGCGATATCACGCAAACATCGTTGGTCTGGACATGCGGTACGCATGTCTGATAACAGATGTACATAGAGAACAACGTTCTGGTGGTCATTTACCTGTACACGTCCACGGGGTCGCCCACCTATACGATGGCGAGATGGACTGACCAAAGACCTATGCTCGCATTGGTACAGCACTGCAACAGATCGGGACGCTTCCATAATATTGTTTGCTGACGCGGAGGATAATGTGATAATATATATTTAAGGGAGGAAACCAAAATAGACTTACAGAAGGCAGATCGAAACAAATGGATATAGAAGACATAGAAAATCATGATATAATCATAACCACTAATTAAAAGGTGTGTACTTTCTTCGAACGAAATGTAAGTTTTGAAATCAAACGGGGAAATTTGGAACGAGTCGCACATAACACTTATACTTGACGTATGTTACTTAAAAGCATATACTCCTCAGGAAGCTGGGATTAACTAATTGGATTAACTAACAAAAACTATATTGTATTCTACCCTTCTTTCCAATGAGGTTTTCAGCGAGGTGTTTTGTATTTATACATTACCAATGTGGGGAGGAAGACTAACGTCTGGTCAGGTAAAAATATATTGATCATGCATGTTAGTCAGGGTCTGGTAAAATATACTGGCCAAGACCCTCACCTCGGCTTTCTAATAGCCCTTCCTGGAAACGGGTTGACTCTGATCCAGTAAGCTAATGTTCTGTTTACTTCTAACACATTCAATCTATTTTTATTTCGTTTCTATTCTTTCTATATATATAGCGAGAGAGAGAGAGAGAGAGAGAGAGAGAGAGAGAGAGAGAGACACACACATTATAGTTTTCATCTGCAACATATTCTAGACATTATGACGATTGCTTCGAAGTTGTTCATTCTTTTTTTTTAAATATTCGACGTTACAGCTCTGTTGTCCATTTACCTACAGTCATGGCGCATACTGCATCTCTATATGTTACCCTCTGTGGTTCACCGAATATATAATTAATTATAATTGCCATTAACTTTATTCTTTATGACTACAACAGATAATAGCTAGAACATTGTGCACTACAGCGACAAGAGAAGGAACAAGACCCATGCATTAGACGCAAAGACGTATATTTAGTAAACCTAGTGATGGCGGTTTATCGAATATTGAGATAGCATGACGATCTGGCCTGCCTTGTACTAATATTACTACCATAATTAAAAACAAACAGACAAAAACGGCTTTGTTATGAAATGTGAGATTAATTTTAAGACAAGAGTATGACGACATTCCAATTATAGCGACGGTCTTTAGTTTATTAATAAGGCTTTTTACGTCAGTTCTCCACGCACATGACGAGGTTTTGCAGTACATGCATTGATTAGCAGCAACAATGGAACAGAGATCATTGTAATCATACAGTAAAAAAAGCATTATTATTATTTATTTCATATTTCCGCACCAGCATCGGATTACAATGCAGACCCTTCTCTAGTTGCATTTACGACATACTTAGAGAGATCAAGTCAAGTCATCTAGTAATCGGAAACGTCGTTGGAGATACTCCCACAAAATCTCACGCCACCTCTCTGTCAGCCGCTGCTGCCTGTTCCTCCTCTGGTAGGAGATTGGTCCATTCTTTTACGTTGTCCTTCCATCTCATTTTGAGACGACCTTTTGGTCGTCCGGCTTGCACTTTTCCGCACAGAATCGTATTTGCAAGACCGTTTGATCTCGATATGTGCCCGTACCAAATGAGTTTCTGTCCGTTGACAGTTACCAAGAGATCTTCAAAAGGCCCTATTGCTGTATTACTTCTTTCTGGTATTTCCTCACTTGAAACTCGGTCTTTGTATGTATGTTTAGAAGTCTTCAGAAAGATCTCATCTCCAAGGACTGTATCCTCCTCAGCGGTAATTGTCCATGTCTCACAAGCCTAGATGAATATTGACAGGACCAATATACGCATGAATCTAATCTCCGTGCATATGGCTAACCGTTTATCTTCCAGATGTTATTAAGCCACGCAAGCGCATCTAGTGTCTGTGCCAACATCTCACATTTTGATACTTCATCAATGACGACTGAGTCCAGATATTTAAAGCGGTTGTCCACTTCGAGTTCCTAGCTTTTACACTACTGTTGAAGCCCTCGGCGTTGTTGGTCATTTATGTTGTCTTTATAGAGTTAATCTCCACAGCATAGTCAAGAACTGTTTCATCGAGCCTTCTGACCCATTCCTGGAGTTCTGCTTCTCTGCTCGCCAACCCGTCAATGTCATCTGTAAAATGAAGATTGGTAATCGTTCGGTCCCCTATCTTGACGGTACAAACGTGATCTCCAAGTAACTCACTCAAAATACCCTCAATAAATATGTCGAAAAGTGTTGGGGAGAGTGTACAAGCCTATCTCACACCGACCGATGTGTGAAACCAGTCCAATCGTCTCTCATTCACAAAAACTGTCATGAACGCCTTATCCTACAGGTGTTCAATGTGTTAGAAGGATACCATTGACCTGTTCTTCTTTCAGGGTATCAATCAGACAGAAATAAATAATAATTACGTGAAAGGTACGATAGTTGAACAGAAATGGAGCCAGAGAACGTAAAAATAAAGCAAAGCTGAGAATGTAGTTCAGGTCAAAAGTAGATTTAATGAACATTGCTGCTTTTTTGTCTCTGTTTTAGTCATGGTGCGGTAATTGAGCCATACCAGGAAGAGTATATATATATATATATATATAGACTGAGTACCTGTGAGTATGCTCTAATTGCAGTAATGTCAATTCTCCGTAACATAAAATGATTAATGAAGTGCTACAGCAATTTGACCAATGGGTGATAGTCGACACTATGACAGCATACTAAGAAGCATCGCATTGTACTACAGCTAGGAGGACCCAGGTTATTCTTGTTCAATGTGCCTGGGGACATAAAAAGAATCACTGCAACGTGCTACCAAATAAACATCAAGATATATTTAAGCTCAGGACGAGTAGCTTCGAAAAAGAACAATGTATACATTCGGCAGCATGACACACGCGACCTGGTAAATATGGCGAGAAATGTAGACTAAAGCAAGTGCAGGCTAAGAATCTTAGTACTACAATTAGTGATTTACTGGTATGACAATTAAGGCCAATTGTCACTGAATTTATTCCGTTGTCTAAAGGATATATATTTTATATCATTACAACAGGAATGTTAAACACAGGCCGTACAGAGTTACAAAATACGGATCTTAACAACAAAACCGTTATCTTAACAGCTTGTCAACACATTATGTAACATGAATTATGGAGAGAGCCAATTCTCAATAGAATCGGTCTGAGATGAATAGGTCTACCGCGACGTTTCAAGCATGTCGTAGACGGTGACTAATGAAGGTTGTGCATAGAACTAGCAACCTCGTCTTGCAAAGCTATTCTTCTTTGTTTATCCTCAAGTCAAAGACCTGGTTTCTCTTACAATGGACACCATTGTGTGTCAGGCTTTTATCTCCATACAGCTATCTTTTCGCAAGTCCAGTATTGTTCTCTCTTCCTACGTGAGCAAGCAGCTTTGGGTGTGTTTCCACGATCATGGTATGCCCACCATATGGACACCTGTTGATTGTCCCAAACGTAATTTTGTTGTAACAATGACCATTGAGTCTGCTATCACTAGTTTTAAGTCTCTAAGATAATACTAGCTGTTTTTTAGTTAAATCATAGTAGCTGTCTTCTTTGCGGAAGTGGGGTCGTTGATCAGCCCATTTTCCCTTGACGTTGGCTTTAAGTATGGTCTTAGCCTCATGATACGTGATGCTCAGGTCTGTTTGTGGAATAGTCTCTCTACTTTGCTGTTTGTCTTATCCTCATTATACGTGATGCTCAGGTCTGTTTGTGTAATAGTCTCTCTACTTTGCTGTTTGTTTTAGCCTCATTGACTTCAATATTACAGACGGGGGTGATCAACCAAATGACCAACTTTGGGTGTTCTGCTGAGGGTTGTGCCCGCAAAAATCGTTGATACATGTTTCATCTAATTGACCCAGTTGCGCTGATGGCTATATCATTTATATAGAGCGAAATGGCGAATCATCCTGTGCAGATAGGCATATCTGCTTTGCTATGGCTTCCTCCAAGGATGTTATCTGCAACGTTCGTATGTCGGTATTTCCAACGCTTGTGGAAATTCGTTGGCTGAACGAATCACATGATGTAGTTATAAGTGGCCAAGATGGCGAGTCGTGCAAGGCAATACAATACAACGCTCTGCATGTGACAATTATGAAAGCCGTTTGCTTGAATTGGAAACAAGCATTGAACAATTGCAAGAGGAGAGGGGTCGACTGGCGGAGAGATGGTGGTGGGGGGTAGAGGAGGGGGTTTGTTGGCAACGTTAAATAATGGGTGGTGTGGAAGGGTAGGGGAAGAAATGGACGGACTAGAGCGTGGAGGAGATCAGCAGTGTGAGAGGCCGTTTGAAGGAGGAAAAATGGGACAGGTTCAAGGTGCTGGCGCCACACTTGAGAGGGGGGGGGGGTATGGGGAGGGGGGTGGGTTGGACGGCGTGGAAAGAGTGCAGTGGTGATGTGATGCAAAGGGGAAGGAGTGTGGCGAAGGTAGAACATTTCATTTTTAAACTGCTGTTGATTCTTTCATATTGTGCAGTTACACGAGTCGATGTTCTGTACTGGTCTTCCAGTTGTTCATTTAACACAAGTTTCGCAATGGCCCACACACGGCACATTGTCAAGAACAGATGAACTACGAACAAGTTAACAAACAGTTTTACATGAAACAGCAAGACACATTACACCGATAGGTCTCTCTCTCTCTCTCGACACACACACGCATGCACACACACACGCATACATATTATATATGTGTGATATGTGTCATGATGATTTTTGAGATGTGTAAAAAAAACTATCCGACCTAAATTGTATCCGCGGAAACGACTGAAGCATGGGTGTTGTAGTTCCACAGGGAAGTATAGGTGACCATCATGCGCTCACAGAGAACGTCAGTCGCTGGTAGTCAGCATTTCAGTATTGAGTGTAATGTGCACACATCGAGTTTTTCATTCAACACGAAATGACGGAAAGAATACAGCAGAGGAATTACATCAAATTTTGCCAAAGGCTAGGCGATACCCAAGTGATCATGAGTTATGTTGAACGATTAAAGAAGTAATTAACAATTAAAAAGGTGTGTTTTTTTTACTCGCAAAGCAAAAATTGTCAATCGTCACGGACGAGCAGACGAGCTTTGGTCAAGCCCTATGTGTGTGTGTGTGCGTGTGTGTATATATATTTATATATATATATATATATATATATATATATATATATATATATATATAAACAGGCGTTTCTTGTGGAGAGGGGATACTACAAATGAGAATAAACAAAGAGACCACATAAAGAGTTTAAAGATTAGTGATCAGATAAATTAGTAAATACAGTTTACCTATCTGGGAAATAATCTGGGGGGGGGGGGGAGGAGGAGGTAGAACACACGCTCAGAAAGATGCCGGTAAGTATTTCCAGACATGCGTTGGATTGTAACCAACAGAGAAAAAGCCAAGACGGATCAATCGACGAACGGTCAAGAAAGATGTAAGTTCAATACGGGTCTTGTGGTCGAAACTCAAGAAGACGTCACATAATAAAGACAGATGGAGAATATATGCTGCAGTCTTATGCTCCAGTGGAAACCAGAGTGATAAATGATGATAATCATGATAAAAGGACATGATGTAATGCTGTCGGCAACGAAGTGTTAGAGACTTATTGTACGAGACGACATCTTTGTTTATAAAGTGGGATGGTTCCCTCCCTCGTTGAATGTCTTTCCCTAACTGTAAGCCAGGCAAAATACAATCAAATCCTGAAGAAAGTCAAATAATTCACATCCCAGCTAGCCTTCCTTTGTTTTCCATAATTAACATGTAATGTTTTTCAGACCGCAACGACTCCCGGGTCGACCGAGCCTTAAATGGGTACCGGTTCAGTCCGGGAAGTAAAAACGGTGAGGGAGAGGAGATGGCTACCGCCCTCATATAGATGAACCTTTAACATGTGAGATCGCTAACACCTTACACCCATACGGCAGTAATGCTATGGGTTACTTTTCAATGATTCACTTGCAATGATTCACATGGCTGGCTTTGTATAATACTTTCTAGATATATTTAGAGCGCCAATAAAATGTGTGTTAAGATTATCTGAAACAAAATTAATATAAACAAAACGGTCCTTGGTATAACATATAAGGAATGATTTTATTTAAAAAATTGAAACGAAAAATATGTTTATAAAGTGTTGGGAGTTTGCAAATCCGCTGAAAATTATAACATTACGGATAGTTTATGCAATCCTATATAACAATATAATGGTGCTACGCAGTGAGATATGTGGTTTGGGCTTCTCTGCTAGAGTGAGATATGTGGTTTGGACTTCTCTGCTAGAGTGAGATATATGTTGTGAGTTTCTCTGCTAGAGTGAGATATGTGGTTTGGGCATCTCTGCTAGAGTGAGATATGTGGTTTGCACTTCTCTGCTAGAGTGAGATATGTGGTTTGGGCTTCTCTGCTAGAGTGAGATATGTGGTTTGGACTTCTCTGCTAGAGTGAGATATGTGGTTTGGACTTCTCTGCTAGAGTGAGATATGTGGTTTGGACTTCTCTGCTAGAGTGAGATATATGGTTTAGACTTCTCTGCTAGAGTGAGATATGTGGTTTGGACTTCTCTGCTAGAGTGAGATATGTGATTTGTGATTCTCTGCTAGAGTGAGATATGTGATTTGTGATTCTCTGCTAGAGTGAGATATGTAATTTGTGATTCTCTGCTAGAGTGAGAAGTTAAGTCGTCGATGAGCAGCAACAGCTTGCAGTTCGAGAAAGGAGATGGAAGCAGTGATCCAGAGATGAGTACCTGAGACCTCTTTAACAGGGGTATTCGTTGTGTCAGACTCAATCTTTACATCGGAAGGTACAATAAAGCATGGCTACAACAAGAGTATATCGCAGCTGTAGAGGAATTAAACCTGCAAGGGCTGGCGTGGATGTACTGTCCAGGTCATGCTAGGGTTCAGGACAACGAAAGAGCTGACATCCTGTATTCACAAGTACACATTATGGGTACATTAGATATGGAAATGAGTGATATTTTGAAATCTATCAATGGTCACTTTAGATTATGCCATTGCAATAGATGAATCAGCAATTCACAGAATGCAAAGCTTTAAAATATTGAGAGGATGGAGCAGAAGTCTGTACACCCAAGGAGCTGTAGTATCCACACCTTCGCCATGCATTGAGAGAAAGAGAGAGAGAAAGAAAGAGAGAAAGAGTGAACACCTACGGGTATGTCCGGTGAGCAGTGACGTTTATTCTTAGGAACAGAGCTCAGAAGAATGTTTACTACAGTTGGACACATAATTAACACACGACAAATGACGGTCGATAAATGGATTAGGACGTTGAAACAAGCCGGAAGTGACGTGAAACAATGACATGTGTTGAAACATTTCTCAATGATCAATAGTTGACATTACTGTTGATGTTGTTGTCATAATGCATTTAATACGATGTTTAAAGCTCTTATCCCTCGCAGCAATTTCGACACTCTCCAGTTAACACATTTGTAAATGGATACCTGACTTAGAAGGAAGGCATATAAACACACAGAGAGCAATATTAAACTTAAATGTAAAGTCCGTTCTATTGCGTGCATAGATAACAACAAAAACAATAATTGAACAGATACAGACTTTCATAAATGGGCGCATGCGTTGAAGAGATTTTGAAATATAATGATACGATTTTTAATGTGGAACTGTTGGAATAAAACCAGACATACATCAGTGAGACCTGACGTGTTGAGAAGGCGCTGGAATGGGATAGGACACACACTTAGGAAACCAGTGGTAGAGAGTCACAGTTCTTTAATTCCTAAGGGAAGAGAAGTAAAAACACACCAAAACACACACACGGAAAAGACAGTTAGAGACAAATAGAATAAGAAATAGGAAAGTCGTAGGCAGAGCTAGAACGGATGATCGAAGAACAAGACAACGTGACGTGTATTAAGTGAAGACATGTGCTCCAAAGGGAGCTGAAAGGTTCGGACTGATGGCGATAAGTATGGTACTGGTCAACCCAGGCAAGAAAACGCCGAAATCACAAACATTTCTTGTCTGACGGCAGTGCCTACTTTGAGAAGGGCGTTGCTTTTTCTTCATATAGGATGGAGATGATCAGAAACAGGAGACGCACACCCCGGCAAGAATAACGGAAGGAGAACTAAGGGATACGGACATCGTTTACGAGGAGCAGTGGTCAAGTGTTGAAGGATATTTGCCAGGTCTTATTCTTGAGGAGGGAGTGACCGAACGGTTTCGAGACCAGCTTGCCGACAAGGAGGGCAGCGGTTCAAATCCAGTTATAGCGTATGTGGTTTTTCTGTTGGGGGTTAAATAATGAAGCATAATCAAGACACGACGCGGCTACAGCAGTGGCGAAGCCGGCCTGTAGTTCTCAGCCTAAAAAACCCCTCGACTACCCCAGACATGGAAGAAAGTCGTAGTGACAGTTTTTTTTTCTTCCCCCATACAGGTCATGCAAAGTATGAATAATAGTATGAAATATTTTGACTCGTTTTTTGCTGATCCCGGGATAACATGTCATAAATCAACTCTTTCATTCCTGCATTACTGTGGTGGTTTTGCTTCTAAAACTGCCTTTCAAACGTAGACAACCGCTCTACACTCAGCACAACTTTAACCCAAGTGAATTTAGGGCGTGCAGTGACAGCATTTGTTAAATGTCCAAGCCTAGATGGGTTAGCCTGCACTGTTAGTAATCTCTTACACTTTCTTTCGGTATGGTGGTAGACATATTCTCGACTATCCAACATTATTCAATCCTTCTTAGAATTATTCGAGTCTGATTATATTAAAAAATATGTGTGAGAGCTCGCTCAGTTCCATTCATTGTCTCCAGTCTACCAGCCATACTTCTTGTTACTACATTTTGTGAAAATATGTTTTCACTATCAACCATTCGTCCTATAAGTCTCTCTCACACACACACACGTAATGTGTGTATCTGTTTTACTGTACAGTATATCCACTTCCTTCATTTTCACTACCCCTGGCAGTAAAGTACAGTTCTACATTAAAGCACACGCATGTTACATTCTGCCCTTCTTTCCCAACGTTCATTGTCTTGCAGGATGGCTATATTTTATGCCTTTCTTTATCAAATGAAATTCCAAGATTTTTCTGTAGAACTGAGTCTTGAAACCTCCCACCTTCTTTCATAGTGTCTGTGTGATAGTCCAAGTCTCACATTCATATGTTGCCACTGGGAAGATTCAGGTTCTCAGGATTTTTAGTTGTATTTGTGTGCGTATATTGTGTCATACATTCTGCATACTTCTTAGCTTCTGCCTTGTCATAGTCGATCGCCATCTTACTTTCTTGGCACATTATCTATGATTGCGTGTAGTATGGAGTCCAGGTATTCAAAGTGTGCAGCATTTTCAATTTCTTCGCCTGAGATAACAATTCAAGTCTTGTTACATCAGTGGGAATGCAGAATTGTGACAGGACGTTTTAAATCATAGCCAACGGAAAAGGTCAAAGCATCCGCTCGTATCGCACCTCCGGGTATTGGAAGACGTATGTCACATATGAAAAGAAAAGCAGTCACGTGATCATATATATGTTTTTAGCATACACCAGAAAGAATACAACTGAAATCCGAGGAAAAACATTTCATAAGGACTGTGCAGCCCTCAAAACTGAACCCTGAGAGAATCCGGGAAGAAAACTAGCGCCAAAAAATGGTAAAGGTTGGATAAAGATTAAATAAGAATTTGTCACGATTTGCCATATACCGATACCACGTGGGGATCTCTGAACAGGTTAAGAACAGGTGTGCTCAGATGCGGGTCTAACCTGAAAAAAAGTGGGGATATGATGGCGATGGATACTGCGAATGTGGAGCCGTTCAAGACTCGCAACACCTGCTGATATGTCCCAGTATGCGGATCCTTGACAAATCTGATAGTGGCTAGTTTTGGGGTGAAAACCGTGTGAGGTTGCCGAACACGAAATGTAAGTAAGTGAGCAACATGATAGTTTTGTAAGTACTGTTAGGGTATGACCAATGTAAGTAAATAAGTGAGCATTATAATAGTTGTGTAAGTACTGTTAGGGTATGACCAATGTAAGTAAGTAAGTGAGCATTATGATAGTTGTGTAAGTAATGTTAGGGTATGACCAATGTAAGTAAGTGAGTGAGCATTATGATAGTTGTGTAAGTACTGTTAGGGTTAAGCCGCGTAGCGCAGTGGTTAGCGCGCTGGCTTCGCATCTGAGTGGTCCTGGGTTCATTTCCCAGTTGAGGCGGTAATGTTTTTTTCAGACCGCAATGGCTCCCGGCCTTAAATGGGTACCGGTTCAGTCCGGGAAGTAAAAGCGGCAAGGGAGAGGAGATGGCTACCGCCCTCATATAGCGAGCCTTTGAAATATGAGATCGCTAACACCTCACACCGCCTACGGCAGTAATGCTTTGGGATACTTTACTTTACTGTTAGGGTATGACCAATGGTAGCAAGCAGCTCATTCATATATGTTTAGAGGGGACGACGTGGCCTAGTGGTTAAGTGGCACAGCTCACAACCCGAAGGTGCTGGGTTCGATTCCCATTACAGCACCGGCCGTTACCCCGGTGAAGCAAACCCTTAGAACTTAGAAAATGCAGGAGGAAGAAGACCCTTACATAAAATGAATTCTGAAGTCGGGTGCACTGGGCCGACAGGCGCAAAATAAAAACACAGTGCAACGCACACCGCCTTGGGGATTAGATGAATAAGGATAACGCAAAAAAAAAACAACCCCAAAAAAATGTTTAGTTGTATTTATAAATAGCTTGACAAATGGTATACTGGTTAAATTCAACCAACTTTGAAAGGAAAATAATTATCAAAATTTATTCCAATCATGAAGAGATTACCAATATACAAGAAAGGACAACATACGAAGAGACAGACACCTTTACTATGGAACAGACAATATGCAAAGTCTGAAATAGCTGAACATTCCACTCGTTGCAGAGAAGAGATCGGTAATATTGTTCAGACACAGCTAAAGGCTGAAAAATCATCTGATCAAAACATTTTAAATATGACACAGAAATGTGCCATTGCTGGGAACACAAACAAATAATAGAACATGTTTATCAAGTATGTCCGCTCTATGATAGAGTCATAATGACATATAATTTTGTAAAAACTGATTGGCGAGAGAAAATCCTGAGACATCCAATCAAGTTCATGAGGTAAATAAATGCAACGAATTGGCAAACGAGAAAGATGCTGAAAACAAATATGAGCACGAAATGGCATGTGTGCATGCAACTGAATCAGCATGGATGTTACTTCACTAAAGGTTCATAAAAAATGAAAAATACTTCCCAAAAATTGCATATATCTGAAATCAAACCTGTATTTATTTAAACCGGTTATTCGTTATCAACAAAAAATATAATCATATTTTTTGCTAGATACAGCGAATCCACGACTCAAAGACAAAAACGATGCTAAGGGGAAAGAACATTTTTGTTGTTGATAACTGAACGTAAATACTCAAAGTTAAAGGGCAGGATGTGTATATAGAAAGCAAGACAATGGCTAAGCCTAACATCACACAGGATATATGCGGACATATATCATGACCTGAGTTGCCCCATACATTTTCAATTGGAATTTCCTGAACTTTTTAGCCTGTTTAATGTTTAATGATGCTGGATCTAATCGCGAGCAGAAGGGAAAGATTATGCTATTTTTGTTTTTAAATACATTTGCAACTTAAATCCTAGCTGGCACAAAGTGATAAAGACGACAGCAATAAACAAGCAGAAAATATGGAGGCTATTGTTGTTTCTGTTGTTTAATGCCCACAATGAGTGTTTACTGCTGCCAAAGACGGATGTGTCGGACCGAAAGGTGCAAATATCGCAGTGAAACTGTAAACTAGCGACAAAACGCAACCCGTTCTCCGGGCTACATCTTGTAACTTGCTAATCCCTGTTCAGGACTTGGTAGAGGGAGATTGGGAACGAACGGAGAAGAAGAAGTAGAGGAGTTTTTACTTTTTTTTGCACCATCAAAAGGGCTTGCAGTGGCGAGTTGTAGCAGCTTCACTCACATCACGAGCATGCTGATGAAGGTGGACCAGGTTCCTCCAGGTTGTTTTGCTATGCTTAACTTCATCTGCGTGACGCTCACTACTCCGGGGATC
This sequence comes from Ariolimax columbianus, assembly GCA_036924085.1. NCBI lineage: Eukaryota > Metazoa > Mollusca > Gastropoda > Stylommatophora > Arionidae > Ariolimax > Ariolimax columbianus. The sequence continues at coordinate 66,750,444 of JAVGWX010000007.1, read as the reverse complement.
ACATCGATTCACATCTCATCAACCAGACTGCATTGAAAACAGCATGTTTCCAGGAAACGCTACATGGGAGGGAGATAGCGGTCTTGGTCAGTATATTGTGCCCGAACCTGACCTGACCAGACTAGCATCCCAGGTCCTTAGAGTTTCTAGGTAGAAAAGGTTACGGTAGAATGTAAGTCTGGTAATGAAAAATCGACATAACTGCATTACAGACATACTCATAGGTGAACAGCTCTGTTCGGAAAATGTCGAAGGATATTGATATTGACTGTTCCTGTAGCTAACTGGTTGCACATACTGATGACAGTCTCCTAACTATTAGCTAGACCCACGACTGATAACATACACTCGGAGTATATGGGTTGTTCGTTTATTGATTGCAGTGTCATTGTCTAAGAGAAGACTATTGATTGACTTCAGCGTCATTGTTTAATAGAAGGGCATTGAATGATTGCAGCGTCATTGTCTACTAGGAGGGAGAATTATTGACTTCAGTGTCATTATCTAACAAAAGGACATTGATGACTTCAGTGGCATTATCTAACAAAAGGACATTGATTGACTTCAGTGTCATTGACTAACAAAAGGACATTGATTGACTTCAGTGTCATTATCTAACAAAAGGACATTGATGACTTCAGTGTCATTGACTAACAAAAGGACATTGATTTGACTTCAGTGTCATTATCTAACAACAGGACATTGATTGACGTCAGTGTCATTATCTAACAACAGGACATTGATTGACTTCAGTGTCATTATCTAACAAAAGGACATTGATGACTTCAGTGTCATTATCTAACAAAAGGACATTGATGACTTCAGTGTCATTGACTAACAAAAGGACATTGATTGACTTCAGTGGCATTATCTAACAAAAGAACATTGATGACTTCAGTGTCATTATCTAACAAATAGAGACATTGATTTACTTCAGTGTCATTGACTAACAAAAGTACATTGATTGACTTCAGTGGCATTATCTAACAAAAGAACATTGATTGACTTCAGTGTCATTGAATAACAAAAGGACATTGATGACTTCAGTGTCATTATCTAACAAAAGGACATTGATTGACTTTAATGTTATTATCTAATTTAAAAGCATTGATTCACTTCAGAACGCCATCTCCACTACTGATGATGTCACAGTCAGTACGCCAGTTCTGTCTTTGACATGAAAGTTGCTTGAGTAGTAAATCCACACGGACCTATGATCTAATGATGTGAGGGATCATTGATACCTGCTATTATGTCCCTCGTTCTAAGAAAGACTAATATTTTCTTCTTCTTCTTCCTCGTTCATCCTCAAATCAACGGCCCATTTTCTATTACAAAAAAACCACCGTTGTTTGTAAGGCTGTTTTATCTCCATAAAACGTTTGTCTCATATGAGTCTCGCAAGGCCAGTATTCCTATCCCTCTTCATGCTGTGTGAGCTTGCAGCTTTGTAGGATGTGTTCCACGGTCATGGTATTATCTCAACGTGTACACTTGTTCTCTGTTCCAGTCCTCAATTTGTTATTAAGATGACCCTTGACAATATTAGTATTGTGACTAATCCTCATTTTGAAGATGATGACTTGTTCTTCTCATTAAATCATAATAGCAATCGACGTTTTGTATATCAATATACTTCCCCGTGAAATTGACTTTAACTGTAGTCTTGGCGTGATGCTCATCAGGTCTGTATGGGGAAGCTGCTTTACACTTTGTTAGTTTGTCTGTAGCTTGATTGCCTGTAAGATTGCAGTGGGATGGGATTCACTGTGTGACCAACCTTCGATGTTCTGCTGTGCCAGGAAGTAGAAACATTGTTCGAGATCTTCATTTTGTGTTGTTTTAGCGCTGTTAATGCTGATGAGGATAGGTCAGAAATACACAATCTAATGTCGTGAGGCAGGCCAACATACCTGCTATCATTGCCAGAAACCCCAACATCGCAATGAATATAAATCCAGACAGACCGACGATCTGATTGTGCGAGGGAGGTCTATATTTCTGCAATTGACTCATGCCGTAACCATCCCTAATGTATATATCAAAGCGAGGATTGAGAGACCCAAACAATGGCTGAACTAATTCATACTCCTATCATCCCCACACAGCTTGCGCTTGTATACTATCGACACATGTAGCTGAAACAACAATTATGTTTGATCCAAAAAGAAGTTCACAGTTCATTCCCGTTTTGACGATGTTATTTGAAAATCGATATTGCGTATTCATAAAACAAACTCAACTTCAAAATAAAATAATTAATGTGATATTACATATATCATTCCTTGATGTCATATATTTGTTTCATCTACAAATGTGTTTGATCTTTTATCATATTTCAGATCGTTAAAACCTAACTAGAAATCTAAGTCGATCGAACCTGCTGCTTGGGATATTGAGCGTATCACCAGTCGGATAATAAAGTGGGAATTGTCCGATTTGGTTGAAAACGTCACTGTTAGAAAATTCAGCTTTGTGAGGCGCAGCACCAGTTCCTTTAATCGCTGCTTTGTCTTCATAACTAAAATATAAACTCGTTCGAATGTATAATTCGGTTGACTGGGCGCGGGGCGCTTGTGACTGGGAAACACATCCAGAAGGTTTTGTGGTGAGGACAAATTTGATGAGTATATTCGTCTGCTTATGCTGTCTCAGACTGTTAATACAATAAAATACCAGTACAACATATTTATCTGCATTTATATTTTTAAATTTCAGGCGTGTATGTACTGAAACTGATCGTTGCCGCTGCTTCTTAATGACGTCTGTTGTTTTTCATTGTTTTTTTAGTCAACCACTCACACTTACAATATGCCACAGACGTCATTAGAGTAACACATTTAAGATATGGGTTAGTGTGAGCGGGGTGTGTGAGGGTACTAGTACTGCTGAGTTGTAAAAACTAATAAAGCGCCAGTTCCATACAGCACCAGTAGAACAGCTGACTATGACCGTATAGGAAGTTTGCGCCAAAGCATAAAACTTGTCAATGCAGTAGTTCCTCATATGACAAATGATTTTATACGACGGGGTTGCTAGTTTTGTGTCATCTTCAATCCCCCTTCTACGGCACTGTTAATAGGGTGCAGTGGTGCGATTTGTTTCTAAATGTGTCATAAAGGAAAGGGCATGTGATCCGTGCATATGACAAAACCAGAATACATTTGCATATGATATTATGAACAATGACATCCAAGTAAAAGACAACAACATAGTGAAATACTGACATTAAGTAGGAGTCATGCTCTAGGATATCACACCTCCCCACTATTGTGGCTATCTTAGACATGCACTATGATATCACAGCTCCATACTAACGTGACTTTCTTTGACCTGTACTAGGATATCACACCTCCCCACTAACGTGACTATCTTAGACCTGTACTATGATATCACACCTCCCCACTAACGTGACTATCTTAGACCTGCACTATGATATCCCACCTCCCCACTAACGTGACCATTTAAGACCTGCACTATGATATCACACCTCCCTACTAACGTGACTATCTTAGACCTGCACTATGATATCACACCTCCCCACTAACGTGACTATCTTAGAGCTGCTCTATGATATCACACCTCCCCACTAACGTGACTATCTTAGACCTGCTCTAAGACACCGCATCTCTCCACTATCTCTGTAACCCCGTATAATTTTCATATAGATCACCTTAATACGGGAAGTATTGGTAAAATCTTCTTATTGAAGCCAATCACTTACATGCTTACGTAGCATTGCAGGCACGTGGTTTCCCTTCATTATGCGACGTTAGTCCATTACGTTGGGGTTAAATTAACACGAGTAGTGGTGGCAGATGAGTTTGGTAACGGTTCCTTGGACAAGAGGACATGGGTTAGAAATTCTAGTTTGACACAGGTTTTCTATAGGGGATGAAACAGAAAACTAGTCTGCTTAGTGCGTAGTGGTACTGCATGGCAAGTGGGCGCTATTTGCCAGGTTAACAACATTCTTCTATCGGGCACGAGTAATTGGAATAAATGTTGCAATGATAGTTTAGTTGTTACAATTGCATACATTCTCTGTTCTTCTTGTCTCTTTTTTGTTTGTTTTTTATGATACAAGAGGGCCACTAGCGCAGTCGATGTCTTAACAAATATCTGCGTCAAAACAATTTTTTGGTGTTGTTGTTGTTGGTGGTAGTGGTTTGTCTCTCAATATTTTACATAATGAGTTTGCTCATCACATACACACACAACTCATCAGTGCCCAACGACTGCTTCTCAGTATGTGGCATTAGGGACAATCACTAAGTAACAAGAAGTTTATAGACCTAGTTTCCACATTTTTTTGTATTACGTCATAAACATTTTGGGTACACCAGTTGTCTTGTAAATTCACGAAATTGTCACAAAGCACTGATAGTGTTCCTAATCAGATCGGCATATCCATTGGTTTCCACTACAAACGCATTTATAGCAATCTACAAAAACAAACCAAACAGACCAATCTCCTAAAACATGTTTATCACTAACATGCTTACCTAGCTATGCTGTCAGATGATATCCTTTCATTATGCGACGTTAGTCCATTACGTTGGGGTTAAATTAACACGAGTAGTGGTTGGCAGGTGCGTTTGGTAACGGTTCCTTGGACAAGAGGACATGGGTTAGAAAGTGTTAACAACAATGAATACACCGAATACACCCGGTGAGTATACAGGAACAATGGCGCAGGCGAATTTGTTCCCCGAAGGTTAAGTTTTATATAAAGTGCATGAAACAGCTTGTGCACGGCACATCTTATTTGAGGACAAAAACGGCTCTGCAGCAATACCCCATGTAGGGAACATTACAATCAAGCAGTATGCGTCTGTGCAATGTAGCGTACAACATGGCTGTCACACTGTTGACTTGTGCTTTTGAAGAACAGCGAGGTGTTAATTCGTGTGTTGTGGTCAGACGGCGTGAAACCTAAAATCTATTGAAGAATGAAGGCTCAATATAGAGACAGCTGTTTGAGTCAGGGGAGAGTGTTGAAAGATTTCAAAACGGAAGTCACAACATCATTGATGAATTGCTGAGTGGGTGACCAGCAAGCATGGCAACTCACACATTCTTATTTGATTTCTCACGTTTTCTTTAATTTTCCCAAGTCTTCTTTGACCTTCCAAGTTTTCTTTGATCTCATGTCATATTTACTTTCTGAAGTTTTTTTAAATTTCCGAAGTCGTTTTTGACCTCCCCAAAGCCGTCTTTGACATACCAAGTATTTTTTTAAAGTCTCGTATTCTGTTATCTCTCAAGTCGTCTCTTTTTTTAAATCTCTTGTCCCCTTTGATTTCTTGGGATTCTCCTACTGTCAAATCTTCACCTGTGTTGATAAGTATTATATTCTAGGTAGGGAGTATCTTATCAATCTCAAATCTTACTGTCAAATCTTCATCTCTATTAATAAGTATCATTTTATTGGGTGAAGTGTGGTCAGTCCATGTAAACTGTTACTGTGAAATTTTCACCTGCATGACATTTCTTAAATTATTTATTGCATACTACGTTTCCTATTATTATTTTAATTTTTACTATTATTATTATTATTGTTATTAATATTCGTATTAATATATACTGTCAAATAAAACACAGTTCGTTACCGAAGTATCATACCTGTAGATCTACAGTCTGGATAATACACTTAGATTCATGTCACGCTTCTAAGCCATTTAACATGACTATTCTTTGCGTTAGTATTAGATGACAGCTGACTGCTATCGTCAGGGCCAGCGACCCAGAACTGCCAAGACTCTTTTCCACCTTCATATGGTGATCCTGGATAACAGGCAGCAACATAGCAAACTGGCTAAGGAGACATCGAAGAGCGAAGCTAACCACGTACATCAAAATTTCCTGCTGAAGTCGGATGTATGAACCGAAATATGCAAATATCACAATGAAGCTTCAAACTACGACACAGCCCACTTCGTTCCGCAGACAACATAAATAAACTTGCAAAGTCCTTTTTTCAAGACTTGCTAGCATGAGTTTGAGAAAGAACGAAGAAGAAGAGGAAGAATTACCAATTTCTACACAAAACGAAACAATCATTGTGAAATCTACAGGGCCTAGCCTTTCGTTTCCTCTCTGATAACATTAGGCATCCTGGAAGGCATTAATGTTCTTAATTGTGTGTTTATATGTAACTCAAATTTCAATGCTAACTCCATCAAGCCACTAAATCAGCAGAATGAGTGCCACTAGCCCACTTGCTACTCTATAATAATGCTCAGCTCTACCTAATGTATAAGCAGAACCCCCAGGTACAGTTGTCTGTGTTTGAAGATTTTGATTAATGTCATTCAAAGTTAACTTTTCTTTAAATGTGTTCAGTTTTTTCTCGAGAACTAAAAATTCAGATACATAAGAAAACTGCATTCAAAAATGAAAACCTTTTACAGACAGGCATATACGACGGAAAAACAAATTATGGCCATTATTTTATCCAAAACTAATCACGTTTTAAGCATTAAGACACTGCGCAACCTAAAAAAAAATCAAACAAACAAACTTCATCTGACTCCAAAGGCTGAGATTCTTTTTATGTTGCTTGTCATTAACGCTAAAATATAAAACAAATTACGGCCATTATGTAACTCAAACATGTACAGGTTTTCATTTTTACAAGTCCTAGCAAGGAGATTTGTGTGTGTGTGTGTGTGCGTGCGTGCGTGCGCGCGTGCGTGTGTGTGTGTGTGTGTGTGTTGTCAGCAATTAGTGTTTCGCTATTAATAGTTAAAATCATACATTTAAATTAGAGCTTACATCCGTGTCTGTTCTGTTCATTAGAAAAGACTTTACTTCACTCAGGGCATGCTCAGTCTCTCTCAGGAAATGGCGGAAAGTATGGATACTGATGATTCTTGTCGCTCGATGATTGTACACACTCAAACTCCGTTCTTGCATATGCTCTAATCCGCTTAAACCTCGTCTGATTTTTTTTTTAACCTGCAGTTTGTGATTTTCAGATTCATTGATTGTTGACATACTTCAAAATGGCATTTAAATCCACATCGAGTATGCTCATAAATTATCCTCACCGCGCCATGATATTAACCTCTTTAGTTGACCTCAAACCCAGAATGGCCAGGACAGTATAACCACAATAGCCCCTGGAGGCGTGTGCAGATGCCATCAATTATTGTCTTTACCAGCCCCTCTGTACCTTCCACATTAAGGATTGACGATAACCGTCCTTGTTAAAGAGACTTCAGATAGTCATCTCAGAGCCCACGTTCCTGCTTCCATCTCCATTATTGTACTGTAGGTTGTTGTTCTGTGTGCCCCACACCGCTCAGCAATCTGATCTCTAGCTCTAGCAGAGAAGCTACAACCATATATCTCTCTGGGTAGGAGCAATTCATCGGTATATATAAGTGTGTCCCAACCGCCGTTCCGCGGACTAGTGACGGTCTGAACAAATTGCACCCCGGCCTTCGAGGTCGTTATTGTGGCTTAACCCCTTGGCTATAGAAATCGCAGTGAGAAAATCTACGATGTAATTGGCTAATTATTAATCTCAAATGACGTCATCTACACAAATTACCCATGTTTTTCGAACACAAGCGCTCATCTATATGTGTGTGTGTTTGCTTATCAAAGTATGTGAGGTTCGTATTTTGAAAATGACTTTTTCATTTTTTAAAATAATAACTTGAACTTTAATTTGTATAACATTAAATTTAAAATCAATACAGAAATATTAAATCAATAATAAATAGTAGTTCTTATTTATGTCTGAGTGGTCCGCGAAAACTGTTTCCTATTGTCACAGGTCTGCGGTAAAAAAAGTTTTTATATTTTCACTGGTCCGCAGGTGTAAAACAGTTGGGAAAAACATGTATATCTGAATTCCTCATTATACAGTGCGTTATCATTTATGAGCTGACTAATCCATTCAGCTACAACGCTCTCAGCATGCACTGTCTAGGTTCATGATGACTTTGTGGCCCTTTTTTACCATGACTAATTACCCAACTGTAATCACAGGTCCAAATGTTCTCTCTGCCAGTGTCATCCATGCTGCTCCTCTGTTAAGTCTTAATCCCTTGATGTATGTGGTGTTATTATACGGCTGGTGCAGCCTGTCTGCGATAACCAACATATAAGATCTGACATGTGCCAATTTATATACCGAATGTCCATAAATATGCCCTAGTGTTTCCCGTATCTTTACAATCGGTTTATCGCTAGTGCAACCAAGAACCAGTCGCATACTCATGATGCGTTTGAACATTCCACAATGTAATCTTGGATAGTGTGAGGATTCCCGGAGTAATCAAGACAGTATCTACTGTCGATATATAATGAAATGCAGTAGTTGTTGCACGTTTTTATCGATCTCACAGTATCGAGTACTCACAGCCAGCTTTACATCGTTGTGTCTTATGGTCTACGTGAGACCTACCTATATGAGAGGTTACAATTAAATATTATTACGGGGTAATTCAACCTGTCGTACCTGCCAACTATTCAACAAATTGAAGATAGGGTGTACCGACGAATGCCCGTGCGGTACTGGTAAAATGACCGCTGAACATCTGCTGCAGAACTGCCCGACATACGAGGATCAGAGAGAGCAGATGTGGCCATTACCAGTGGAACTGCAAGACAAGCTATATGGCAGTGGCGAGAGCCTCAGGATGACCGCCGCTTTTTTCGAAAAAATAATGGTTACTGTCTGACTGCGTACGCAGAAGAAGAAGAAGTACCTGCCAACGACACCTGCCACAAAGGGAGTGCCCGGGAGGTCAGCCTTCAATATATAGTTATGTAAGGAACATTACATCGTATATATCTTTTTAGGATTGATCGAGACATTAAATCCTCAGGTCAATGAGAGATTGCCTGCAAGGGGTCTCCTGAATATCTGACCATATGATGCCTTCGAAGCATTCCTGTACGACAATTTAAAAATGTTATTTTCCGTCCTGGCCCTGGAGGTTAGCCACTTTAATTGTGTGGGGGATCAAGATGCTGACCAGCGCATGAGCTGCAGTGGTCAGCGACCCATAGCTGACTACTAGCGTCAGGGGAAGCGAAACAGAGCTACCAAGACCCTTCTACACCTCTACATAGTGATCCTGGATAACAGGCTGCAGCAGTACAGGCTGCAGCAGGGCAGACTGGCTAAGGAGAAGAGATCGAAGAGGGAATGCTAACCCGGTACTAAAAAAATGCTTGCTGAAGTCGGATGTGTTGGATCGAGAGGTGCAAATATCGCAGTCAAACTGTAAACTACGACAACGCATTCCGTTCTCTGGACTACATTTTGCTACTTAAGCCCTTTCATGATTTGGTAACGAGAGATTGAGAGCGAACGCAGAGGAAGTGGAAGAAGAAGAAGAAGAAGAAGAAGAAGAAGAAGAAGAAGAAGAAGAAGAAGAAGAAGAAGAAGAAGAAGAATTGTGTTGATGCTGAGCATCACCGATAAGATTGGGGAACCGCAAGGCAGTCTCGAATACATTCGCATCGGTTGGTAATGTTGAAGATCCAACCCAACAGCCATGGTTTCAATTCACAATTCTTCAAACAGCGCATCCAAAAGTCGACTAGATTATATGGATCGACCAGGTCGAGTCACTAGAACAGTAAGCTCTCGTATACATCATATGTAATACTCCCATGTGAGTTCAGGTATCCTTCTTTTGTCTGTAACTAATATGAGCATGGTTAAAATGAGTTTTACACGAGAACTGTACCAGACTTTTGATGACGTTTCAACCTATAACAGCTTTCATCAAGGACTAAACAAACAAAAACGGCACACAAGTAACGGTAAGAGAGCATACAGCTAAAATCATTCAGGAATGTATACTATCGCCAGGAGCAGTAAAACGATTACACATTTCGCCTGTCAGTGGTGTACAATTACAACTAAATCGAGCGCCATCATTGCAGTTATTAGATGGATGAAAGGCTGAACCCAGAAGAAAGTCAGTATTTGTCTAGTGTGTTGCCTAAATATGAGAAAAGTAATAATAAACTCGTTGTTGAGTTACAATGATGATGAAATTCGTAACGATAATTTCCCTCTTCTGTAGGTAATATCTCCTCCTTGAGCATAGACTCCTGCTATTGTTCCATATCTTAATCACCCACCTCCGGTTGGGCGAAAAAAAAAGCTCATGGAACATAGGAAAGTGAAAAGACGACGCCACAAGGAGAATGAAAACCTAAAAAAAGCAGCAGAGAGTTGTTACTCCAAGGTCGCATCAACCTACAGTCAGACATGACTGAAAAGCGGTTACTTACATACTTACCTGCTTACTTACTCACTAAAACTAGTGTGGCTTTCAGAACACTTGGCGAGGTGTTAAGGCCAGGTAACTGCAGCCACGGGCTACCTGCTGGACAGGCGAGGACTTGGACGCAAAAATGTGTATGTATGAAAAACAATGTATCTAGAAAGCTGTTTTTACATTATTCTGATAGTTATGTAAACAATAACTCTGCCGAGGATGCCCCAAGCGCGGATGAGAAAGGAAACTTCGCTTCCACCCTCCAACTCAATATACAAAAACATAACATTAAATCAATAAACTGTTCTGAAAGGAGAAAGGACGTTCAACAGAGACGATGGCATGCATTAGTCAAATCTTAATAGAAACCGGTTAATCAAGCAAGAAGACCAGACTAGACATCTGAAATGTCAGGAATACGTGGGAGGAGCGAAAGACACAGCTCAAATTGTACAATTTAAACATAATGGAAACCGAACATACTGGTTACACCAAAAACGATGCCTATTACCAGTTGAACCGAAGAGAGCAGGTCGTTGTCTTCAGACTCCGCACTGGCCACAACAGACTGAGGTACCACCTATTCAACACATTGAAGATAGGGTGTACCGACGAATGCCCGTGCGGTACTGGTAAAATGACCACTGAACATCTGCTGCAGAACTGCCCGACATACGAGGATCAGAGAGAGCAGATGTGGCCATTGCCAGTGGAACTGCAAGACAAGCTCTATGGTAGTGGCGAGAGTCTCAGGATGACCGCCGCTTTTTTCGAAAAAATAATGGTTACTGTCTGACTGTGTACGCAGAAGAAGAAGAAGAAACATAATGGAACTTTGTTAGACAAGAGGAACATAATCATGTAAGATACAGCAAACATCTGGAGTAACCGTTACATATTCAAGTAACGAAAGTCACACAAATGCAACACCCTACGCATAAGTAGTTCTCAAGTTTCCCATAGAAGCTTGTGTGGCATTCAGCTGTACCGAAATTGGTCTTGTCGCCCTTTAGGACAAGTAAACAAAAATATCAAACTGAACATTATACAGCGTTATGCACCAAAAACGAAGGAGAGGAGTGAATTAAAGAACGTCTCTACAATAATCGATAAATCCTATTGGATGAGACAAAATCAGAGATACAGTGATAAGAGCGTGTGACGTTACACTTTAAATATGGGAGGATGATTATGAGCAGCAATGATCATGGTGTGATGAATGGAAATGGTCATATATTGTGCAGGATAGAAACTGATCATTGAAGGAAAAATGTATGCACGCAAGGGCATCATTAAACGGTAGGTTTCTCTTATGTGTCCAGATCATAAAACTCAAAACCAGATTGGCCACATCTGCATAAGTTTAAAATGTAAACGAGCTTCGCAAGATGCCAGGATCTACAAAGAAACATATATGACTTCATAAAAAAATATAGTGATGGCTGATGTAAAGTTTAACTTGGGAAGAACATAGCAATTCGTTAACATGTATCCTTACAATATAGGCATCTTTAAAGTTTAACTATGAAGAACAGAACAATTCAGCAACAGGTATGGTTACAATATAAGCATCTTTAAAGTTTAACTATGAAGAACAGAACAATTCGGGGACATGTATCGCTATGAAGAACAGAACAATTCAGGAACATGTATCGTTACAATATAAGCATCTTTAAAGTTTAACTATGAAGAACAGAACAATTCAGGAACAGGTATGGTTACAATATAAGCATCTTTAAAGTTTAACTATGAAGAACAGAACAATTCAGAAACAGGTATGGTTACAATATAAGCATCTTTAAAGTTTAACTATGAAGAACAGAACAATTCAGGAACAGGTATGGTTACAATATAAGCATCTTTAAAGTTTAACTATGTAGAACAGAACAATTCAAGAACATGTATCGTTACGATGTGGGTCATCTCATCAAGGATGAGAATACAATGAAATTCTGTATTACTTTTATCAACATATTTCAAGTGCTGCAATTGCCGAACATGAGAACAGCTAGTATAGGTTGGGAAAACCACGTGCAAGAATGTATGTGGAAAGAATGAGCGTCCATATAATGAACTGAAAACAACAACAACTCTCCCACATAATGAAGAGAAACATATGCAACAGAAACAGGTAGTCAGACACGGACAGACTAGGAAAGCAGACACAAACATTAGTTCAACACACACTCCTCGCGGCCTTAATCTCGAGGCAGCGGGGTATTGGGCTCCATCTGGGGAGTCTGCAGGAATTGCAGTCGACACACTAGGCATGAACAATCCTCAGTAGTTGGACTTTATAGTGGTCGATCATCGCAACGGCGTTTCAGCCTAAGCGAACATTATTATTATTAAGGTGTGAATGGAGCTGGCAACATCATCCCGGAGAACAAAGTGACACTGAAACCCACTACTTCTTCTTGTCCATGTTTGCTCCAGTCGGAGTACACGGACACCAACTACAGTTGGCTTCCTTTAACTTAGCTTAACGTTTTTATACTAGTTTAGAAGACTGCAGAGCCTGAATACAACCATTTTTTTTTACATTCACTCTATCTAAAAATACATACGTGGATCCAATCTATTCTTGAATGCATTAATTGACTCTGCCTCCACTATTTCCTGTGGCAATACATTCCAAGCATTCACCACTTGAAAGTACCCACCAACGCACTTTGTGTGATTTCGCAGTGATGGTTTATGTAGTGATGTATTTAACACGATGAGACCAATAATTCCACGTAAAACTCTCTTTAGCAACCTTTCACGACATCCGTGGAGGTGTAGTGGTTCTGTTCTTGTCTCCCCAATAAAGGGTCACGGGACCAACTTGGGAAACTCTGCCGCTGTAGTTATGGCCCGTTAGTTCCAACGGAGTGACACAGGACATACCATTTTGATGAAGATTGACAAAAATCAGGCAGATGAAGCTAGCACCGTAGTAGGCACTACTGTTGAGATATTGCCAGATCTTCTGGTCAAAGCTTCTCCGTCCTTCCATTTCGAACAAGTCCCCATTTGCTGTTGGATCGACTGGGGCTTATCTATAATGGGAATCCAACCCGGTACATTTGATATGCAAAGCGAGTGGTCTACTACTCTACTACTTACACACCCAAATAAACAGTACTAAATAAACAAGACATACGGCCTCCAAAAATAGTTTAACAGAGAGAATGGCGGTTTTGCTGGTTACAGCATCCGACAAAGGAGAACAGAGTTGAGTAGCAACTAATTTCCAGATAGACTACGATATTTATGAAGATGGCACGACATTGTCCTCCGTCGATGTCCAATACGTCAACAGTGACCATAAGCATTGGACTGTAAAATGCTAGTTAAAAGTAACCACACATATTGGGCCATAAATGCTCGTGAAAGCAAGAATCATGTGAAAACAATCTGAAGATCTGGAAATTCCTCTTCTTCTTGTCGCCCCTCTGTTTTATTATGCCAAATACTAGAAATCCAGTTATCTTAATAACGGTTGGGGAACTGAGACGCTAGTCCGATCAGACACACTGTACTGGCCAGGACGTCGCGCCAGGTTCAAGCACAATCCATTGATCAAGACCACTACCTTTCTTCCGCATAGCATTCCCTGGAAACAGGCTGTTGGCAAGGCAGCATAGCTGTCGAGATGTGGATTGATGTGATCTCCGTAGTAGTGAGAGTCACGCAGATGAAGCCAAGCATAGCAAAGCCGCCTGGAGGACTAAGGTTCACCTTCATCTGCACGTTCGGGATGTGAGAAAAGCTACACTACTACTCGCCACAACGCCAGTTTCAGGACGCATAACAGAGTTAACCTACTCACTGTGAACATTAAACAATAAATTAATAAAGGTAACCTTAATGGAGAGGTCTTCAAAGTTTCTGAATAGCATGCGTAAAAATCCTTTTCACTAGGACAGTGCTCAGTCGCCTAAGCACTTTCTTGTATGTATGATTTGTGCGGCTGTCTGTGCTGCTTTTATACATGGGTGATGGGGAGAGTTTTAATTAGTATATGTGCATATTTAATCTGTTATGATCCGCTATATGGGTATTTAGAAACATTTTACTGAAGACGGCAGACTCGATAGAGAGATAAAGACGATAGTGCAGAGGGCAAACGCTATCACATACCACATGTCTCCACTACTAAGATTTCCTTCCAAGCCACTAAGCAGATGATACATCGTTTCTTCATCACTACCCTATGTTACCAATACATAAAACATGGTCATTGAATAAGACTCAGGAACGAAAGTTAGGCACCTGCAAAATGCGGATCCTACTCACATTCACCAAAAACATAAGACGAGACAATCACAAATATGAATATTCGGGAGAAGGTTGGAACAATTCCTTGCCTAAACTACATTGAGCAACAGAGAATGAGATGGGTTGACCACATTGTGAGAATGCAACCAGACCACATTGTGAGAATGCAACCAGACCACATTGTTATAACGCAACCGTCTACAGGAGAACATCACGAAGAAGGGCTAGAGGTAGACCGAGGAAAAGGTGGATAGACGACGCCAATGAGACCTGCTGTAAAATGGTGATAAGTGTCACTCACACGAGATAAGCGACAGACAATACATACCACGACACTGGGCTACAGCCTGGTACACAATGAGAAGAAAAAATAAAAAGATGTTACCATATATGTAGAAACGGTTGGAGGAAGACGAATGTAAATGTGGGATAGTATGTGTCGTTGTCGAAGCTTCTCGTTTAAAGTTCTTCACTTTGGACATATTTTTGTCTGGATTGGACTCGCAGTGGCTCTTCTTAGATCATGAGGCTTACTAAGGGAAGTGTTCCTGGAGCATCCTCACTGTAGTAAAATTCGAGCTTCATAAGGCTCACCACTACTAGAACCACAGGGTGGAATACCACATCGTTGGCCAGGCTATTGTAGCATTACCTGCTTACATATGCACATTGTGAATGTGAGGTAAAGCAATTTCAGAGCGGAGGCAGAGGCACTGAGGGCGGCAGTGGAAGAAATGGTGACACATAAAGAAAATGAGAGCCATATAGTCCTGCTGACAGATGCTCTCGCCGTAGTCACAGCGCTAAAAAGCCAGAAAAACACTGAGCTTAATGACTTAAGAGCAGCACTCTGCAAACTGTGCCAGCAGTCCGCACCAAAAAGGGTAGTGGTACAGTGGGTCCCGTCACACTGCAACATCCAAGGCAACGAGGAGGCAGACAGACTGGCAAAAGAAGGTGCAAGACTACCACAAACAGATACCAGTATGACGTACGAAGAGTCGAAACGGCTTATCAAAGCCAGATACATGACCAAATGGGAAACCGAACATACTGGTTACACCAAAAACGATGCCTATTACCAGTTGAACCGAAGAGAGCAGGTCGTTGTCTTCAGACTTCGCACTGGCCACAACAGACTGAGGTACCACCTATTCAACAAATTGAAGATAGGGTGCACCGACGAATGCCCGTGCGGTACGGGTAAAATGACCACTGAACATCTGCTGCAGAACTGCCCGACATACGAGGATCAAAGAGAGCAGATGTGGCCATTACCAGTGGAACTGCAAGACAAGCTCTATGGCAGTGGCGAGAGCCTCAGGATGACCGCCGCTTTTTTCGAAAAAATAATGGTTACTGTCCGACTGTGTACGCAGAAGAAGAAGAAGAAGAAGAATGTGAGGTAAGATCTAGGTGAGTACGTGTTACCTGATTCTGGAGGTAGTATTGCACGTAAGAAAAGTACATCGAAGTAGTTATAAACAACGATTAGAAAAACCGATACAAATTAGATAAACTAAATGGTTGAAGTAAACTGGAAAGTAATTAGTGACAAAAGATGTAGAAGAGTAATGACCTAACAGCTTGTATTAGGGTCAACGAATAAGAGCTAACAGAGACTTTTTTTGTTGTTGTCTCCAAGCGGCGACCCTGGAAACACGCTGCACTTGTGTAGTCTTGCTAAGAGAATAAGGATTGTAGTCGGAAGGCAAACTGGGTACCGACAAAAGCCAGCTAAAAGTAAATATGGACGGGCCGAAATCGCAGCCACTCTGTAAACTACAACGCAACGTACAACGTCATTTTCAGAAGAAAAAAACGCAGAGAAAGAGGAAGAGGAAGACGATGAAGAAATAAAGGGACATTAAATAATTACAACCAGTAAACCAATCTTGGAAATAAATACAATAGAACTCGAATTGATTGAAACAACCACGATTTCAATGAAGAACAGTCTCCATTCCGTTCCTAATGAGCCTGAGGCTACCACTGCAGTTAAACGGAAGTCTGGGGGACGGCGTGGCCTAATGGTTAAGTGGCACGGCTCACAACCAGAAGGTGCTGGGTTCGATCCCCATCACAGCACCGGCCGTTACCCCGGGGAAGCAAACCCTTAGAAAATGCAGGAGGAAGCAGACCCTTACATAAAATGCATGCTGAAGTCGGATGCACTGGGCCGACAGGCGCAAAATAAAAACTACAGTGTAACGCACACACGCCTTGGGGAATAGATAAATAAGGCGAACGCAAAAAAAACAAAAAAAAACGGAAGTCTGCGTCAAATCAATGCATGTGCGTTTCATATGGTGAAATCTGAAGAAATACATTCCCTTTACACGCTGAAGTGGTAAACCTCAAGCCAAACTATTTTTAGTTTTTGTTTACGACATGCTTAGTAGCTTCCCAAATCATCCAACAGATTGATGAGAGACATGCAAAAGCATCTGTTATAAAAGTTAGCCACATGGGTTAAGTTGATTACTGGGTTCATGTAAATATTAGGACAAGGTAGAAGAAGCGTCTTCCTTAAGAAGTCAGTATGTCAAACTGGATAGGTATGACCCCACCCACACATCTCTCTCTCTCTCTCTCTCTCTCTCTCTATCTATCTATCTCTCCCTCCCTATATATATATATATATATATATATATATATATATATATTTCGCGCACAAGCTTTATCTCTTTCTTACACACTATCTGTAATGCCTTTTTAAACACGAGGGTAACGATAACACGCCTGCCCCTCTCTTACTCCCTCATCTCTTTCATTCTCTCTCTCTCTCAATCTCGCTATCTCTTTTTCACGTCTTCACAACCCGTATTATTTCTCTCACTCTGTCATCCCTACTACTGTCGATCTATCTATTTCCACACTCTCTGTACCACTTTCAAACTTTCTATGCCGCTGTCTTTCTTTCTGTCACACGAATGTGTGCCTGTTTTCCCCTAACTTTCAATTTGTGTCCCCTTAATCTCTTTCCCACTCTTTTCTTCCAAGTCTGGTATCTCTCCCCCTCTCACTGCATGTAACTCACAACTGCACGAACCCCTCCAGCTTCAGAAAGTATCTAGAAAATGAAATCTAGGTACATAATTGATTATGTTCGTCCATCACATGTGATGTAGACCACTCCTTTTGTAAAGCCGTGTCGACAGCCATTTCTCTTGCTGTGTCCGCTGAAATGGGTGACTTGCGCGGTGATTTGGATTAAAGTGAGATAGAAGAAACTGTGCATCTTATCAACCTCACTCTCCCGTCATGAGCTACCCTTGGCCAATGGCAAGATATTTATCGAGACGACTGGAGATAGTACAGGATGCAGATTTTTCCTCAGGGTTTTACTCCCGAAGCGTTTCCCATAAACATGTATCCCGCAAGGCAACGCAGGAGGGATGACATCTAACGTTGTGTGTCGTGACTTTCCCATAACCACAATAGGACGTCACTCCGCGTCAATGAACTACATGGTGAACCACATATTAAAATAGAGAAAAGCGCTACAGAGATTGAGAAGACGGTAACTGTTCTAGAGAACCAGACCTCCACTAAATGAACATGCGCATAACATAAAGTCGAAGCAGAGTGGTGCAGGAATGTAGTCAGTAACAGCATTTGCGCAACAAAGTGATAAAATGGTACCCTCAAACACAGTTATGAAGAAAACAACGACAACAAATAAAGATTTCGATACGAATGACGAGATAATAAATTGATCTTTATTTTTTGTATTATTTTTAAAGAAGAAAACAACGACAACAAATATAAGATTTCGATACGAATGACGTGATAATAAACTGATCTTTATTTTTGTATTATTTTTAAAGAAGAAAAGAACGACAACAAATATAAGATTTCGATACGAATGACGTGATAATAAACTGATCTTTATTTTTGTATTATTTTTAAAGAAGAAAACATTGAAGATAATGATGATCTGTCGTTCCTCACACAAGCCGTGGCTTGGTAGAAGGACGTTTCTAACACGTAATCTCCGACGGCAGTTACCGCTATGGGCAGTTTGTTGTCGTCTTATTTTTCTGTTTTTTGATCCAATCAGAAATAAAATAGTACCCTCTTCATTCCATCGTTACTGGAAAATTATCTATTGATTTGGTAGAGAGGCTGTCAGGAAAGCGACGTTCTGCAAATAGAGATGCTGCATGATGATGATGATTCAAACATCGTATCGTGTATGGTGTAATGTTTCTAGAGATGTCTTACCTAGACGCATGTTTTTGTTTGGTAAGAATTGAAAAAAAAGGAGGGGGGAAGAAGATGGTGTGGGGTGGGGTGAGGGGGGGAATTTAGAGATTGGCAGAGAGAGAGAGAGAGAGAGAGAGAGAGAGAGAGAGTGCGAGAGAGAAAGTGAGGAACAAGTGTACTGTCACAATGGGTTTAACTCTGAAAAAGTTCTACCATAACTGCTCGACGCCTCCTCCTTTTTCCGATACAAACTCAACGTGGCAGTGGTCCAATTGTCATCTCCGTCACACACATATTCCTTGCAGAATAGATACGGCAGAGCAATGAAAATGCAGACCAGTACCATGCCCGTAACAAACATGCATGCATATATATATATATATATATATATATATATATATATATATATATATATATATATATATATATGCACATATGCATACGTACATTCAAAACACCCAAACACACACAAACACAAACACGCATGCATATGTATGTATGTATATATATATGAGCAATGGCCACAAACACATTATCCAGTTCAAGACCTGAGAAATTTAGTATTTAAGAAAAGTAGTCGAAGTAACACGAAAGGGGATGGTCCGCAATGAAGTTTTACGTGAATATTGTGAAACTCAATCCTTGAGTCTCAAGTGGAACAATTTCAGTTGCAGCATGTCAGCATAATGAAAGAAGACAGGTTACCACGACACTCGTGGTAATATAAGCAATCAGGAATTCAGACCCACAGAGAGACCCAACATTCCCTGAGTTGACAACATTCAACGGTCCGTGAGAGACCAAAGACTAGGCCCTATCAAGGA
Source organism: Ariolimax columbianus (assembly GCA_036924085.1). Lineage (NCBI taxonomy): Eukaryota > Metazoa > Mollusca > Gastropoda > Stylommatophora > Arionidae > Ariolimax > Ariolimax columbianus. The sequence goes on along the minus strand of JAVGWX010000007.1, from coordinate 66,730,895 downwards.
CAGGAGGAAGACTTCAGATAGATAGTGTGTGGTTCCCTCTGGCAAACATCAGCATCCCCAAGTTAGTAGATGAGCGATTACGTAAACACATGAGTTAACACAAATCAAATCCAATCAAATCGAAACGCTTCTCTGACTCTGACCTATATAAGAAAAAAAAATTAGGAATGTTGACAAGTGTTTCAGAGTAGAATACATAAGATTTGTGGACATAACTAATATACAAACAAAAACCAGATATGACGACGCAGAGAATCATAGTATTATGCTAACGAAGACGGATGTGTCGGACCTTAAGGTGCAAATGTGTCAGGCAAGCTGTAAACTAGCGACACAAAGCATTCTGTTCTCCGGACTACATCGTGTTACCTGCAAAGCCCTGTTCGGGACTTGGTAGCGGGAGTTTGAGAATGAACTCAGACGAATAAGAAGAGCAGCAAGAAAACAGTATTACAAGTTGTATGAAACTCTTATTATCAACTGATTATTATATTGGTAGATCACTCATTTTTTCAAAGCAGAGGTAGGAGGTTCAACTTCCGTTACTGCACGCTTCAGTCGACTCGCCTGCAAATTGGCACATAGCTTAAAGGTAGGGAAATAGAGACAGCCGTGATCGGAATTGGCCACCTCGCTTCAGAAACAAGCTGTTGTCTAGGGATTCTCAAACTGTTTTTTATCCCGTTTGGATCAGACACATTTTTCACGGCCATTTCTTTAATGTCATATAATTGGTACTAACACTGCAAATATAAACTGTATAAATATACCAAAGATAATTTTACTGAAGGCTGACAGAAGATAAGAATAAGTTTACCTTGAATGGAATGGATATGATTGCCTATTCTGACACAATGGGTTGTGGTTTAATATTCATCACTGGTAGGCTCATAGACCTAGCAATATCGATGGTCTTTAGACTTTTTAAGTCTGAGGTTCTTTAGATTTTTTTTCTTCGAAACAAAAATTTGAGATTTGAATCACATGAAAGGTTTGCAAATTCTGTCTGAGCTTTCAGCAAGGAACGTTTAAAGTTGTTTTTTGCATTTCCACGAAAAAAGCGTTTTGATAACAATCTGACTGATTTTTTTTTGTAATTCCTATAGAAAATCGTTTTCTAACCACACCAAATGATCAATTATGCTCTCTTTATTCAAACAGATACTAAACATATTATCAACAACACAATTATATGTACATGAACCCATTTCAAATGGGTTAATGAGTCACTTTATGCTTCAAAATGTTAAATTTTTTAATGAGAGCCTGAATGTTTTCTTTCAGTGTACAAATATACGTGTTCTGCTTTTGGAAATACATATTCAGTTTGTTGAGTTTCTCAAATAAATGTAGCAGGTAGCATAATAAGCACAGATAATTGTCATTGTGACATAAATTAACATATTTTGAGTTATTTTCAGACAGAAATAGTATTATTTTATTTCTTACCACCAATAGCCGCCCCAAAGCTCGTCGCTTTTGTAACCGCTGCACTTCTATATGCAGTAAAAGTGTGCTATCATTCGATTCCATTTCATAACATAAATTTGCAAAGAGACGACTATCAAGTGCATAAATTGTACTTAAATTTATAACTTTAACCGTTTCTTGAAATTATATCAGCCTCTAACGTCTCTCAATGAATCATTCATAGTGAAAGTAGTAGATTCAATGCTTGCAGATTTAACTATAACTTGAAATCGAAATATTCTTACTGGCATCGATTCTGCGCTGTCGGAACATACTTCAACAGTTATTATTCTAACACTACTTCTACGAAAGTGTCATGAACTTTTTGAAAATATTGTATCACAGTTGTAAATCTGGTTAACGACTGACTAAATAGTAAGTCTTCGTGAACACTGTTTTCGTAACCATACCTGACATTTGCTAATAGATGTGCCATGTTTGTAAAGTCAGTCGATCCATATGCTAAGTTTGTAAAGTCAGTCGATCCATCTAATTGAATTACAAATTTTGAACTTGATTATATTCCTGTCAGTTGCTCACATTAGCCATTGATAAATTAAACAATCTCACTATACACATAATCATTGAACAGTGTCATTTTTTTAATCGTCTGCACATTTATGCCCGTGAATAATTTCATTCATTCTCATTGCCACTCATAGGTAACACAAGATCTTCGTCATCTTCATCAATGCGTTATGATTTCTTAGCATTTCTAATTGAGAAAGAGTCTTCAATAACTGCTTTTTATTCACCAGTACATGAGTTTCAAGACATTGTTTTTATTTCCTCGAAGCTTCCAATAGCCTTTAAAACCGGTACATTAAAAGGCCTATTGCAATAGGACGGATATCTTTTATGTAGATGTCATGTTCATTTTGCAGCTTCCAGGCTTTCCCTCTTTAATCATTCGTTACAAATCAAGCAGATAGGTCTGTCTTTAATACTTAAAAGTAAATAAAAGTAAATCAATATTTTTGATTGCATTTCCTCATTTCTGCGAGTGAATGAGTAATATCTGGAGTTTGACCAATCTGCACATTCTTGTTGGTGCTGGATGATCCTGGTATTGAAGGATCTTTAACTTCAGTAGTATCTGTTGGCTTGGTCTTTGAAAAAGTTAACCACCTAGTCATGGGTGAGATATCTCAGGTTGTGTTGCAATTTGTCTGTGAAATCACGACAGCCAATAACTGGTGACAGTTAATTCATACGATTGTCAAGATAAACTTCGTACGTCAGAGATACTTTAAGAACACAGAACAGCTAAATAAGTGAACACCTTGCAAGAGCCCAGAACACGAAGGATCACAAACTGCTACTAAGGTCATTAGCACATACTGCCACTATTTAGTAACGTGTGTTGGCCAACTGTTGTGAAACGCAAAGGGTAGTAAATAGTTGATGCAGTGTACTGCACATGGAGATACTGAACGTGGTCTCAGCCTGGCGGAAATTGCGTATCTTTCACACTGACTCGAGTTCCACTGACATCTGAGTTTTTAGTTGCGTTCCAACTTGCACGGCTCGCATCCTGTGAGAAGACTAAACCAACGCAAGTGGGCCCTAAATCGCGAAAACACGAACTTTCTCACTAGAACGATTGTTTGAACTTGACGAGAGCGTCTCATACTCCAACAGTACTAAAACGTTCGAGGAAGTATTGAGGCAACATTGTGACCAAAAGCTACAATAAGCAATGGTTTCACTGTTGTCGAAAATGAAGGAAAAGATTTGTTGTATAATTATTTAATTTTTTCTCCTGAAATGTTACAACTATCAATAATATTTACGCGACCCCAAGAGGGATCGGGAACCACAGTTTCAGAAGCCCTGCTTAGGGTAACACAGTCTCTAACACTCTTTATCCTCGACAGCAGTGTGTGCTATGAGACCATCTTTAAATTGAATTAGATTCCAATTATAATTTTGTTTGAACTAACTGTGACCATGACGTTTCTTGCACGTGGTGCACAGGTATGGATTATTGCGCCGATTAGCAATGTAAGGAAATAGTCACACACATTCGAAACGTGAAATGACACAAATTAGCAATGTAAGGAAATAGTCACACACATTCGAAACGGGAAATGACACAAATTAGCCATGTAAGGAAATAGTCACACATATTCGAAACGGGAAATGACACAAATTAGCAATATAAGGAAAAAGTCACACATATTTGAAACGTGAAATGACACAAATTAGGAATGTAAGGAAATAGTCCCACATATTTTAAACGTGAAATGACACAAATTAGCCATGTAAGGAAATAGTCACACATATTCGAAACGGGAAATGACACAAATTAGCAATGTAAGGAAAAAGTCACACATATTTGAAACGTGAAATGACACAAATTAGGAATGTAAGGAAATAGTCCCACATATTTTAAACGTGAAATGACACAAATTAGCAATGTAAGGAAATAGTCACACATATTTGAAACGTGAAATGAAACAAATTAGCCATACACAAATTAATGGAGGCAATGATTGTAACATTGAATCCTTCAGAGACTGTCAATGAAAACTAAAGAGGGTTGTGCATATGGCAATCAACCTCATCGTGGACTAATTTGGAAGAGCTCATCCGGCACTTAGGTGCGGCCATCAAATGAAGGGAATAAGCGTGTTGTGATGGTTACATCTTCTTCTTCTTCTTCTTTTTCTTCTTCTTCTTCTTCTTCTTCTTCTTCTTCGTCTTCTTCTTCTTCTTCGTTCATCTGCGGATCAAGGTCCCGGTTTATCTTACAAAGGTCGTCGTTGTTTGTGAGGCTGTTTATCTTTAAACAGCTTTTGTCTCATATCTGTCCCGCGAGGCCAGTATTGCTATCTCTCTTCATGCGCAATCATTCAGCTTTGTAGTGTGTGTTCCACGGCCATGGTATGCTTTCCACCTGCCATCTGTTCCAATTATCATGTTGTTGTAAAGATGCCCCTGGCATTTATTATGCCTAGCTCCGAAGATGCTGACTTGCTCGTCTTTAGTTAACTCGTATTAGCTGTATTCTTCTTGGACTTGGGGGTGTTGATTAGCCTATTTTCCTCTGAAGTTGGCTTTAATTATGGTCTTGGGGCATCATAGAGAATGCTCAGATTTGTTTGTGGGAAAGATCCACCACACTTTTCCAGTTTGTCTGCAGCTGAGAGGGAATCATGTTGAACAATAGATAGACACGATGACATAAAAGGATTAATTCCATCAACAATTTTTCTTTAAAATTGTTGCAAACATAATATATGTTGAGGAATCATTGAAGAGCAACAGTTATAAACGTCGTGTTTAAAAAAGTATGAAAGACGAAATAATCCTAGAGCGCTTCACATAATAATTTGCTTCAAAGACGTAAGAAGAAATATGAATAACTTGCGTGAGAATGTAAGATAAGGGCGAACAGAGTCAGTAGAAAAGTCGGGTCAGAGAACTGACAGTTATCTTGGCCTTGAATAAGGACTCTCCGCTTTCGGAAGCATAAACTCGATCCCCTAGGGTCTAATTTTACCTAAAAGTCTCTGCTATACCTAAAAATAGAACCAAGTTGTGATTGGGCTTTTCACAGGAAGAACTACATCTAGCTTGTCACAGAACACCAACAATCACGCAAATGGTAATAACAGCAAAACAAACCATTTACAACTGAAAGCTGACATAAATACAACGAGTGTAACATTAGCCTCAAATGACAGCACCGAAAAATGAAATGGTAATGGGGAATGACTTAGGGAAAACATTGACTTAACATTTGGAAAACAATATTTAAAATAGGAAAAGACAGAAAAATAATGATTGGTTTTAGAAAGACGAATAGTGCAATTTACACCATAAAACAGAATTAAATTGACGAGTTAAAGTTTGTTATGGTGCTTCTTCTTCCTCTTCTTCTTCTTCCTCCTCTACTTCTTCCTTTTCTTCGGCGTTCGACCTGAAAAAGGACGTTCTGATGCTGTGACACTGTTTACAACGAGGCTGCGATATTTCCGCTTACAGGCGATGTCCGCTGAATTTTTGTGAGTACAAAGTTTGCCTTCTCTTTGCGATCCCAATTCTCTTAGCCAGACTACACTAGTGGAGCCTGTATCCAGGGCCGCTGACCCTGATGCAAGAAACCAGCTACGAGTCACTGTCTGCTGTCAGCTCATTCCCTGTGCTGCATCTTCGACCACTTTTTCCCATTTCTGAAAATGAGGACCTGACAAAGTCTTGGGAAATTGAGAGCCGTAGCGGGAGCTTCATATATCTTGCTCTATCATCAGCACCTTCAATAATGAAAGGAACAGACCACTATAGGGATGTGTCAAGGTGCAATTAGGCTAATTCTATGAGGCATTGTTCATTTAAGAAAAAGTGTCTAACAGGTGGCACGGGCTAACGTATGAGCTGTCTTCCTGTCGTCCATTCCTGGGGATCTGATTTAATAATGGAGCTGATTTTAATAAATGTCCTGTGCAGGTTGTGTGCTTCTTTTACCTTGGATTTTCGTTAACATGGCTTTACTGGTATTCCAAAGGTATTTAGTATGTTAATGACTTTCTTTGTATGGGAAAGTGTGTAACTACCTAACTCCTTTCAACAATGGTTATCAATAACTTGCAGGTTATATTAGAACGTGGCAGCCGTTTGTTTCTATTGTAACCCTGTTCTTTTAGAGTGTCTTGTTGACTGCAGCGTTGCGGACGTTCTGTTTTTTCTAATCGTGTCTTGACTCTTGTTTAAGACTTGCGGTATGTCAAGGGCTATAACACTAATTGTATGTCAATCACTGAAGCCTGCCAGCAATGAAGTACTATACTAGGCCTCAGCTTTTTATAAAGTGAGGATGGCCAGTTCTCATCCTCGTTGTATTTCCGACGTTAACAGCAATTCAGCTACCCATTTACAGGGATCAAGATGCTAAGCAGTGCATGAGCTGCAGTGGTCAGCGACCCATAACTGACTGCTAGCGTCAGGGCTAGCGAGCCATAGCTGCCAAGACCCTTCTACACCTCCACGCGGTGATTCTGGAGAACAGGGCAGACTGGCTAAGGAGAAGGGATTGAAGAGGGAATCCTAACCGGGTACTAAAAAAATGCTTGCTGAAGTCGGATGTGTTGGACCGAAAGGTGCAAATATCGCAGCCAAGCTGTAAACTACGACACAACGCATTCCGTTCTCTGCTACTTACCCTTTCAGGGTTTGGTAGTGGGAGATTGAGAACGAACGAAGAAGAAGAAGAAGATGAAGAAGAAGAAGAAGAAGGTACCCATGTACAGCTTGGAATCAATGTTACATATAAAGATCGTGTCACGAACGTAGAAATACGTCAGAGAGTCGACGACGCTATTGGTCCTATTGAAGATCTGTTCACAGCTATCAAAAGACGAAAGATGACCTGGTGCGGGCACGTCGCGAGGTCCAACGGAATTACCAACTCGATACTCTTTGGTTCCGTACCGGGACAGAGAGGGCGAGGACGTCCAAGGAAGAGATGGGTATACAACATCACTGAGTGGTCAGGCCTTCGTCCCGGTGAGATACGACAGGCGGCGACAGACAGATAGGGATGGCGTGGGATTTTGGGAGTGTCTTCATGTGTGCCCCAACGAGCTAATGGGTTACGGGATGAACTGAACTGAACTGATCAAACCCGGTAGTCTTACCATGATAATTGAGCTCTTGCTCAAAAGCACAGAAAGAATGTATGCAGCCCTAAAATGACGCTTGGTGTTTTAGAAATGTTTGCTACTCGTGTGTATTGTGTTTTTTCTCTCGGCCAAAATGTCCAACACGCCTAGAAAAATATATTCATTCCTTATAAGTATCGCATAAGTTCACCTATATATCGATGTATGCTCATATTAAGATAAAAGTTACTGATTTGTACTTAAACACTTGGTTATATAATGAATCGGTGTTGCGACGTTCAAATGTGACGCATTCAAAAGTACACTTGCTACCTCTGACGTAATCTCAAAGACACGCGTAGGACACACATTTACATATTCAGCTGATGGCATTACAAGACAGTCTTTGTTCTGGAAACCTCAAGTCAAGAAAAGTTGAGGAAGACTAAACCAGGCATGGACAAATACGTTCCAGACAAACATAACGGAAACTTGGACAGAGCTGGAATGGGTGTACAAAGAGTCATCTTTTCTATAGAAGATACTGTACACCATAGAACGCTAAAATGATTGTTTGGTTTATTCCAGTGTAGTGCTGTCAACTAATATATATATTAGAACGTCGATTCTTACAATTACCAACCTATGTGGCTGTTATGTATATCATGGCAGGTGTGCATTACGATTGAATGCAAATGCTTTCCATACGCGGAGGAGCGATCGCACTGAGATGAATAAAAACCCCGTGTCTGCTAAATTGGACACGACGGGACTCGAACTTGGTGCGTTGGGATTGTGAAACGGACGATAAAGTTTCCACTATGTACGCTCTCAAAGCAAATAACATATCAGAGTCTTCCACCCCATCAACCTCAGTAATAACAAAGATATTAGCTCCACATACGTATACAATGGCAAGTCTACATGTATAACTAATCGCATGGCAAATTATAACCGTGATATCATTATGGTTAGAAAGCTAACTGCTTGCATTACATAGCTCAGCAGATACATCGTGAAAGCTCCGCATGTATTTTGATATAACATAACAGTTACTCTAGACACAGTAGGAATAGCATGTGATTAACAGCTCCCAGTCACACAAGTAAACGCTAGAATAAGCCTGAATGGATGATTGACTATAGTTACACAATTATTAGTCAATGATTATATGTTCCCCATTTGCTGTCAAGGCATTTATTAGCACAACTCGAACTAATCAATAATGTAGTGCTGAGTCACGCTAATCTCAATAATTATGACGAGGGCCAGTTTAAATTTCCATCCAGAGGATCCAGAAATCTCTACGTCTGAAGAAAGAATAAGACCCCTATATTTTTATTCAAGCTGTAAAAGAAGATTATCATACAACAAAAACGAGACTGTGTTATGGGGACCACTAATACAACAGCTGGAAAACTGCTTTAGCGCAAGCGTCCTTCAAGAAAGATATCTGGCCCTATGCTTTGTAAGGTGCGGAATGAATACGACGAATGTATTGGTGTGTCGCTTGTTTTACCGGTTAGTTTTTTTTTCCCCAGAAAAATACACGGAAACAAAATAATGATTTTTCAATGCAGGGTTGGTTTCTCAATAAACTCTGTGAGTTCTTTGATCAGTGCTTTTTTAACCCGGGGTTTCCCAACCGGTGTGAAGAACATTCGGGTTAAGAAAGAAGGTAAAATGTTCAGTGAGAGATCATGAATTAGTCCAAGATAAGTCACTATTTTGGTATGTTTAAAAAAAAAAACCTAGCTTATAAAGCATATTGAAGGTTTATGCTGCAGTTGTCCTACTAACATTTTTGTTCGCCTGTGAAACCTGGACTGTGAAAGTCGACATGCGAAGAAGCTTGGCCACGTCCATCTGGTGTCTGCCTAAGGAAACTGCTGAACATAAAATGGATCACAGATGTAGAAGTTATTTCGTACTGGTATAACACGCATCAACACAACTCTGTGCAAATCGCAGCTTAGATGAACTGATCATGTTGTCCGCTTGTCAGATGGGCGGCTTCCAAAGAAAAGATTTGATGGCGAGCTTGAGTCAGCCGAGCGAGCGAGCTATGGTCAAATAAAACGTTACAAAAACACTAAAATCCTCACTGAACATTGCTCTTGAAAAGTGGGCGAATTTTGCTGCTGATCGCTCTGCCTGGTGTAGTAAAATCTCTGCTGGCACGGCGCATATGGAGCAGACAAGAATCCATGAAGATGCACGGAGACGAGCGACACGAAAGGTAAGAGACGAAGTTTCCTCCGTCTGACGGTCAGACAGTATTTCTCTGCCCTCAGTGTGATTGACGCTTTCGGGCTCGGATTGTTTGATCGTCTACCCACGAACTTACTCTAGGATTGCCAGATGACAATGTGGTCCTCTTCGGATACGATACACAATAAACAACAGCTGACAATGATGGACTATATTTTTTAATCTATACAATGTTGGCCTCTAATTATTAGTAATTTTACATTTTAATATTTGTAATTTTTTAGGGATAATTTTAAACAAGCTTCTTCTTTCTTCTTCGTCTTCCTTCTTCGTCCTTCTTCTTCTTTCTTCTTCTTCTTCTTATTATTTTTCTGCGTTTGTTCTCAATCTCCAGCTACCACGCCGTGAACAGTGATTTGCAAGTAGCAGGATGTAGTCCGGAGAACGGAATGCGTTGCATCGCTAGTTTACAGCTTGCCTTCGATATTTGCACCTTTCTGTTCGACATTCACTTTCAACAGAAAAAAAACTAACTTCTATTTAACTAACATAAAATGTATCTGATTAATAGAATGAACAAAATTAAAAATTAAAATTAATATGTAACACATCAAATACAAGTGGTTTATAGAACTAAATTAAAACAAGTTATTGTATAACTAACTTAGCCAATGTATGCGGTCTATAAAATTAAATACCAGGTGTGTTCAAAAAAGTATCCAACCTTATTTTTTATTCCGCGGAAACAAATGATGTTTGTGTGTTGTCGTTCGGCAGGGAGGTATATCGGCTATTGGTTCTTGTGCGTTAATTCACCCATTCTGAAATTATATACCATTCAATGACCACACGGGTTTCCGTACAAACATAATTATAAGTGTCTAGCTACAGAAGGCCAACATTCTGTGATGTCCTGTAGAATATTGTCGAACGGGTCTAACTGACGGACTTTATTCCGATGTCGCCACATAAACTCACACATGTAGGAATCTATCATGTGTCTGTGTGTTCCGTTTTGGTTAGGGTTAGGTGCCCTCTAACCATGTGCTGCCAGAACGAACAGGAATGTCCTGATGACATGTGCGACATCTATAACGATCTTGGCGAACTGTGAGAGACAAAGTCATAACATGATCTTTTAGCACACAGTCGGACGGTGTGTATAATTCGCCTTTCCTGCAAAAACTGCACACAATTTATTTTCTTGCGTATCAAGTGTGACAACTGCAATAAATCCATCTTCCACGTACGGTGTTACATCTGAGAATGACATGGACATAGGACATCTTGTGGTTATGGAAAAGACATGACACGTTAGATGTCAGACTCCCCCGCCCCTCTCCCCCGCTGCCTTGAAGGATACCTGTTTACGGGAAAGCCTTCGAGAATAAGCCCTGAGGAAAATTCTACACCATATGCTATCTCCAGTTGTCTCGATAAATATCTTCCCACTGGCCAAAGGTAGCTCGGGACCAGAGAGTGAGGTTGACAAAAAGGGCAGTTTCTTCCTCACTTTAATCGAAATCACCGCGCAGATCACCCATTTCAGCGGACACAGCAAGAGAAATGACTGTCTACACGGCTGAACAAAGAGAGTGGTCTTCATCACTTGTGATGGACGAACATCATGGACACAGCAAGAGTAAAGACTGTCCACACAGCTGAACAAAGAGAGTGGTCATCATCACTTGCGATGGACGAACATCATCATCATTTGGTACCCTTGTGCGAATGCGCGAAATTTCCCTTCTCCTGGATAACAGGCTGCAGCAGGGCAGACTAGCTTAGGAGAAGGGATCGAAGAGGGGATGCTAACCCGGTACTCAAAAAATGTTTCCTGAAGTCGGATGTGTTGGACCGAAAGGTGGAAATATCGAAGTCAAGCTGTAAACTACGACACAACACACTCCGTTCTCTGGACTACATTCTGCTACTTAAGCCCTTTCAGGGTTTGGTAGCGGGAGATTGAGAACGAACGAAGCCAAGCCAAGGCTCTCTATTTTCCCAAAATGGCTACTTGCCATTTGTTGCTGTTCCCCAAGCTGAACATTCCGGTAAATCTGAGTAATTGTATTTTTCCGGTGCAAAGGTCAGATACATTTTAAACACACCTCGGAGGGGACGGCGTGGCCTAGTGGTTAAGTAGCACGGCTCACAACGCGAAGGTGCTGGGTTCGATCCCCACCACAGCACCGGCCGTTACCCCGGGGAAGCAAACCCTTAGAAAATGCAGGAGGAAGCAGATCCTTACATAAAATGCATGCTGAAGTCGGGTGCACTGAGCCCAAAATAAAAACCACAGTGTAACGCACACCGCTTTGGGGATTAGAGAAATAAGGCGAACGCAACAAAAAAAAACCCAAAAAAATAACCTCGATTTTTCTAAAAGAGCGTGCTCTTGAATGCGTTTGTTGCAGCTCTCCATGTCGACGATACCTTCCCTGACGACCACCGGCTCTTGATAGGTTTATTCTGCACTCATCAGAAAACAGTGCTCTGTCCAAGAGAGCGCTCCCAAAGCGCAGACGTTGTCTAGCCCAGGCTAGTCAGGTGGCATAATACCGTGGATGCAGCGTTGAACGAACAGCGGGGCGTCTTGCACGTTTGGAATTGCTCACCCAAACGGTTCCTGACAGGAAAAAAAGAGAAGAAAACCTGACACTAGTTGAACTTATTTTCTCAGGATGGTGCCAGCAGCTGATTGAAATCTGTTTCACACATGTGCTCATAACACCCCAGCGCCGAGCGTGGGATCCTTCCAGTAGTTTGCTTCTGAACGAAATGAATGGCAAAATAATCACAGATCGCCAGTGAACACTTCTCAGGTCAATTTTGTGATGGCACGTGAATTGTGAGAAATTGTTAATTTGACGTAATCATATTGGGAAGATCAGTGAAAGGTCATCTCAGACTCACTGTACTATGGCAATTATTGGCTCCGGTAACGGTATAAAATTACATTACATAACTATCAAACATAAAATAGGGATCAAGATGCTGAGCAGCGCATGAGCTGCAGTGGTCAGCGACCCATAGCTGACTGCTAGCGGCAGGGCCAGCGAACCAGAGCTGCCAAGACCCTTCTACACCTTCACGCGGTGATCCTGGATAACAGGCTGCAGCAGGGCAGACTGGCTAAGGAGTTGGGATCGCTAACCAGGTACTCAAAAAATGCTTGCTGAAGTCGGATGTGTTGGACCGAAAGGTATAAATATCGCAGCCAAGCTGTAAACTATGACACAACGCATTCCGTTCTCTGGACTACATTCTGCTACTTACCCTTTCAGGGTTTGGTACTGGGAGATTGAGAACGAACGAAGAAGAAGAAGAAGAAATATAAAATATATACACACAAACTGGTAGGATACTGTTTTCGGAGAGAGAGAGTGAGAGAGAGAGAAAGAGAGAGAGGGAGGGAGAGCGTGCGCGTGTGATTGCGTTGGTGTATATATATATTTTAAACACAATGTTGTATCGTGTGATACGTCGGAAAGAGCCTGTGATGACGATGATGAAGATGGAAGAAGGCGGCCCATTCATTATGAAAAGATACAGCAGCCTAATCACCTCTTTGTTTCCACATCCGATTTCAAGTATATGCGCTCAAATAATCATCTACAGACCTGTAGTAGTCGGAGAACAACGAAGAGTAGAGATGAGTTTTATTCTGTCCCTTGTCTGATTGTATTTTCCAGTCATAGGTTGTCACGCACTATTACATGCTAATCTGATCAACTTACTGCGTTCATACAAACGATATAAATATGGATGGATGTCACAACCCATATCCCCGACATGTCTAGCTTAATTTGAAACATAAAGTAAATCACAACATTAAAACAATTGGGGGGGGGGGGGGTGGGGGTGGGTGGGGGGGGGAGAGAGAGAGTGAGAGGCCCAGTGGCCTCGATGTACGGGGTTCGCCTCGGATGCTGAAGGTAGCGGGTTCAAATTTTGGTGGAGACCGAGATTTTTTCACGTGGATCATTAAGTAAAATTGTTCCTTGATCTCTGAGTAGCGAGATCAGACATCCGTATCCAGTGGTGCGCACGATAACAATCCCTTGGCAGTTGGAAGTCGAAAAAAGTCGGCTTAACGGCCGCACAGATAATATGTCGCAAAAGGGGACCCTTGTGGCTATAACAGCAGGTCTGGCAGGCTGCGGGTCTAACTTGCTCTAAGTTAAGCTTCCACTACCACCAGTCCCAAAAATAGGCGATCGTATTTTAGGGGTTAACCATCCTAACGTTAGGTAACAGATACTGGGATTGAACTGAAAAGTCACCAGCGGATTTCGCCAGCCACAAAATATGAAACAAATGAGGTGATGACGTCTATCTCAAAAGTGGACTGAAGATAGCTTGAAATAAATCTGTTATCAAGGTTAATTTATCGTAGCTTTGTTCCGCATTTGAAATATCCGGTTTTGTTCTACTATCATAAACAAATGTCCCTTGATTGTTCTTTAAATGCGATAATGATTTGAGGTATTTGCAGGATTCTCATAACGTTTGCTGGTTTTTAAATGAATGCCCAGACTATCGCTGTAAGCCCAGGGATATAATGCATCTGTGAAATAACGAAGCTTACGGCAGATCAGCAAAGAAAACAAATTGTAACAACGGATAACATGACCCATATAATGAGACAGACAGGAAATACTCTCGTCCCACTCTTAACTCGCAGACAGACAGGTAGGAATAGAACAGAGGCGGATGCTGTAGGAAATGCCCTGTCGGATACTGTGATATAATTATGTATTACATCCCTTTCAAAATATCCATATGTCTATACAGACCACTAACAGTTTTACAAACTAATTTAAAGATCACAACATGTACGAGGGGCGTTCATAGAGTAATGCACCACATCGTTTTCCTCAGCTAATAATGCACATTGAAGAATGACATTTTGCACACTTCAAATATGGCATGTGTCGATTGTTTGTACCAAATTACACCGCAATCGGCCAAAAATACGACTGCACCATACCGTTGGAATGGATCATGTTAGCAACTTGCCTTATAAGCAGCGAATTGTGATATAATATCTTGTTGCAAGGAAACCCCCCCCCCCCCCCCCCACCCCACCACCCAATTCAGCTAGGATACCCTCAAAAGACAGTCTATATGAGACCATGAACTAGATTAGTGACACCATAGCAAGAGAAAGAACGCAGATATATTTACATTTACATTTACACCCCAGGGTAGCGGAGTAGCAGCCTAGTAAGTAATATTCGAGCGAATTCGAGTAGTCAGGAAAAGTTTAACATAACAGCTTTTGTCGATTGAATATAATGATATATGTATTAATTATTTATGAATTAACAACAGATGTACAAAACAAACAGCATATCTATTGCCACCATGTAATGCTGCTGTTTTAAATGCAGTTCAATCAAGAATCAATTTTGGAATATCTCCAACCGGATGTCTGTTAGGCTGTTCAGGTGCTATAACTAAATTGAACATAGCTTGAACTTAATGATTTAAGAGCAGTACTCTGTCAACTATGGCAGCAGTCCGCACCAAAAAGGGTAGTGGTGCAGTGGGATCCATCCCACTGCAACATCCAAGGCAACGAGGAGGCAGACAGACTGGCAAAAGAAGGTGCAAAACTACCACAACCAGATACTAGTATGACATACGAAGAGTCAAAACGGCTTATTAGAGCCAGATACATAACCAAATGGGAAACAGAACATACTGGCTACAAAAAAAACGATGCCTATTACCAGTTGAACAGAAGGGAGCAGGTCATGGTCTTCAGACTTCGCACTGGCCACAATAGACTGAGGTACTACATATTCAACAAATTGAAGATAGGTGGCACTGACGAATGCCCGTGTGGTACCGGGAAAATTACCGCTGAGCATTTGCTGTAAAACTGCCCGACATACGAGGATCAGAGAGAGCAGATGTGGCCATAACCAGTGGCAACACTAGACAAGCTCTTTGGCAGTGTCGACAGCCTCAGGATGACCGCTGCTTTTTTCGAAAAAATAATGGTTGCTGTCTGACTGCGTACGATGAAGAAGAAGAAGAAGAACATAGCTAACCACACAATGATGCATGGAATAATCATTAGATGTTTGTCTTTAAAGCAAATATCTCGAAATTGTCTCCCAAAAGACGACATGTTGTCCCACAATGTGTACAGGGCAGAACATTTCGTATTCGATTACTGCGCAATACTTTACCGAAAACGAATAGCTGAATGAATGCACAATTCGGTTCCAAATATTGGGCATAGACCTTGCAGATCGTTAAGTTATGAAAAGGTATTGAGAGCAGTATATGTGGCAGGCTACATAAAACAGACAAATTGGGAGTATATTCACAAGTAAAACTATGCTGAAAAGGAAACTTGCCCGAGGGCCCTTTTTTTTTTTACATCAGCCAGTGAAGTAAATGATGAACCAGTAATACAAAAGATTGTTTAAATTTGAGACATTATTTACATTATAGACTGCCAATCACATTCGATATCAGAAGAGTGAGGGAAGGGATGGGTGAGGTTGTATGCTCGATAATGTTCTATTCGATTAAAATGAATAATGCATGCACACGTAAATACCAATTGAAAGTTAATTCATTGTAACAATGTTTCAAACATCAAATGAAATAGCACGAACGTAAGCGTTCTGATCCGTATGCATCTGTTTCGATTCTTTTAACGATACAATTATTTCATAAGAATGTATATGGATTGAAAATATTAAATAAACTAAAGTGGTATACATCAATTTCAATTTTTTATTTCTGGTCACATCTTCAGCGATATTTGATCAGTTCAATAAATTATTCACCAAACTTGTAAGCACAGTATTGTTGGCGGCATCTGCATCAAGATTAAATGAGTTGAGTGACGATTTAAAATGTTACCACTTGGCGTGTAAAATGACGCAGAAAATGTCGCGGATATGTTCCGGCATATAAATGATGCAGAACATGTCGATAATATATTAGAGATCGTCGGTGAAAAACAATTACAATAAGGAGGCATTTTAAATGATCAAAATAGAAGATATCACTTATAGGATCAGTAGCAGAGACAAAGGCGAAGAAGAAGAAAATGAAGAAAAATACAGGGAAGACGAAGAAAGGAAAGAATAAATAAACAATATAAGGTGATGTAAAAGGAGATGAGTGTCCAGATGTCTACTCCATACAATACTACTTAATGCATATCGCATTTAATTATTATCATTTTTAATTGCTGAGATATCTGCTTGGACAGAAGTATATGTCTCATGATGTTAAATGTATTTATTGCCATTGCAATTTTCTTAATGATTTCCCTTTCGCATTTGCCATCCGCCGTTATTAGCTGACACGGTTATAAATAACTTGACACCTTTTTTCTATAATTTCTCCATTTATCTGGATGTCACTTTTGGATTCTATTTCCTTTTGGTGAACAAGTGAACACCAATATTTAAGCTTTTTTTTATGTTGATTTCCAGCCAACATTACTGGCTCATGTTGTTTATTATATCCATTAGGTTCTACAGATGTGTTTGGTCCTCTGCCATTAGCACTGCATCATCAGAATATCTGATAATATTGATACTTCGTACCTCCTATTTTAAATTAAGGCATTTGTTTTATTTCATTAAAAAAATGTATGTGTATTAGTTAAACAGGTCAGGTCAGCCCACACCCCTGTCTAACCCACTTTTTATGTTTATACTAGGTAAGGCCTCATTTGTAGTTCTCAAACATACCGATTGATCCCAATACAAGTTTCTTGTAACCTTAATATAAATATACAAAATATACAACACGACAACCACTCATCTGTCATCAAAAGGACCTCTATATACTCAGTTGTTGATGTTGCGCTACCAAGAAGAGTGAGGTATCGACAGATTTCTTAGTTTATATAGCTATAAATTGGTACCTGACTTTATATATATGAACTGCGCTTGACAAATTTTAGGGTGGGTCACCAGTCAGTCAGAAATTGCAACAGTCAGCATGATCGGACTGCTGTCATGCATTGTATGTAAACACATTTAAACTGGACACTAACTCACTTTTATTTCTGCATAACAATGCGTACCAAACCAACCTATATTGTACTACTTACACAGTGTTATCATATTTCTTCTTAAGAACAAAAATGCACTGCTGTCAGAGGCATGGCGTTTGTGTCCTTGAACATGTTTGGTAGTTTTAACACTGAAGTACAATTTATCGATGGCTTTAGTAGGTTTAAATTGTGGTAGTGGAGATCCATTTAGATTCGCCATCATTAGCTAGCTGGTGTACAATATATTCAAACCGTAATATCATTATTAAAGGTGCGAGAGACGTTATGTAGTAACGATTTAAAACGTAATAAACAATTACAAACGGATATTTCGGTTACTCGTCTAGCAACACGTTACAGAAGAGCGCTTTTGTTAAGCCCTGTATATGAATATATATTTATGTGTGTGTGTACGCATAAACAAACAAACCCCCACCCACCCATGGTACCCATTTACAGCTGAGTCGACTGGAAAAGCCGGTAGCAGAAGTTGAACACTGTATCTTTGCCATGAAGAGCAAGTGCTATGCCACTGTGCTAATCAGCCGCTCATATAATATATATATTTATGTATGTATTCGTGTGTGTGTGTGTGTGTATATATATATATATATATATATATATATATATATATATATATATATATATATATATATATATCATGATGTACATAAAGATATCCCGCAAATACAAGAATGGAGATGGAAGCAGTGACTGTTGTCCTGAGATTGCTATCAAAGAAACGTGGCTGAACAGATGGGATATTTGAAAAAAGAGGAGGGAGGTCTACCGACACATAGCAGGCCCCAATCCAATTGACAACATAAATAAATTCACAAGGAAAGACTGAGAACCAAACACATCCTACTTAACAAGCACCTAACAGAATTAAACCAGAACACACTTAGTGCCAGCTGTGTACACACCCATATGAAACCGTTCATTGTCAACTCTGAGTACTCAGCGCTCAACGATTTTAGGAATATATTCTTCCTCTGAGGCCAGATAAATGGAACACTTTGTATGTCACTAGATAACTACTGATAAACATGTGAATATACCATTACATGGCATTGGGCCGAAGGGCGAGAGCCCCGATGCTGTTGGAACCGTAACAACATCAACAACAAGTAGTAGTGCTCGTGTAGCTCCCAATCGTTATCTCGGAAGGTGCTGACGTTCTGGCTACAGCATGCAGGATGGCATCTGTTGAGGCATTGAACATGCATGGGCTGACGTGGATTTACGTTCCTGGTCATGCTGTAGTATAGGAAAACGAAATACCAGGCATCCTACTTTACATGCACCAATTATGAGCTCACTAGATATAGATGGGAGTTCACTAGATATAGATGGGAGTTCACTAGATATAGATGGGAGTTCACTAGATATAGATGGGAGTTCACTAGATATAGATGGGAGTTCACTAGATATAGATGGGAGTTCACTAGATATAGATGGGAGTTCACTAGATACAGATGGGAGTGGCCGATGACCGTCTGTTGGATGATGACACATCATCAAGTGAATCAGCAATTCAAAGACTGCAAAACATTGAAACTGGACGAGGTTCGAGCGGATTGAAGCACAAGAGAGAACGGAGCATAAGTCTGTAGAACCAACACGCTGTAGGAGTCATCTGCATACCTACTTCTCCATTGATTCGGAGAGACTGAACAGCGATAGGTGTGCCCAGAGTGCAGTGAAGTCGATTCTTAGAAACACAACACAACATAACAGAACAAACAATCACCACTGTACTTATTTCTATTGATGAGGTGATCTTGGAGAATTTGTAGGGTTGGGGAAAAAAGAGCGTTTGCCTTTACAGTCGACATGTTCTGAACAAGCTAGGTATTTATTTTACCTGTTATAAAAAATGTCTTATCGAGGTGTTCAAAGCAAGTTCTCGTGATCAAAAAGACTAACATTCAAACCACTCCAACGTCAATATCAATGGCTTTAAACATGAAGTTGTTAGTCATGTGCACAACTCTATTTAGCCACCTTTTACGACATGCTTGAAAGTTAACAGTGGTTCTATTCAATGTGTGCAATAGTATGGTGGGCCTAAAAAGTAATGATGACATAAATAAACTACATACAAGAGATCAAAGTCTCATCTTTCAGTTCCAAACATAATACACCCGAGTGAATAGCCACTTGAACCCCAGTAATCCCCAGTACCTGCCCTTGTGCAGACATTGCTCTCATCCTGATGTACCAGTTAGACACATACTCAATGAGTGCAAGGCACTTGCGGACATGAGCAATATTAGAAAGATAGATGAGGAAAGAGACCTAGGGGTTATAATAGATCATACAGGTAAGGTGAGTGAGCAAGTTCAGGTAGCAGTGAAAAAGGCAAATGCAATGTTAGGTATGATAACAATAAATATTACATCGACGCAAGGAAGTGATAGTCAAACTGTATAAAGCACTAGTTAAACCTAGATTGGAGTACTGTGAACAGGTTTGGGGGTCCTTATCATAGAGGGGATATAAACATGCTGGAATGAATACAAAAAAGAGCGACACAGATGATAATGGGATTCCAGAATTACAGTTATGAGGAAAGACTCAGAAAAAAAAAACCGGCCTACAGTGTCTAGAAAAGAGAAGAATTCGAGGTGACTTAATACAGGTTTACAAGATGATCAGAAGAATGGATAAATTAGACTATAACAAGTTTGTTTTTTTAATTCGGCCACCCACAAGAAGAAGAGGGTATAGCTACAAATTAACTAAAGAGAGGTCCAGATTAGATATTAGGAAATATTTTTTTAGTCAGAGAGTGATGAATGCTCGGAATGCATTGCCACGGGAGGTAGCGGAGGCAGTGACAGTAAATATATTTAAGAATAAATTGTATGCGCATAGCTTTTAGAGCAAGGTGATGTAAATGGAACAGGTTGTAAACATACTCTGCAGAGTCTTCTAAACTAGTATAAAGACGTTAAGTTAAGTTAAGTTATGAGGAAACTACTCTTACAAACACTGCCGACAATTGTCAAAACACTGTACAGAGCAGTAAAATAACTGAGGAAGGACTATATATACATATATATATATATGGCATTGGGCTGCCAAGAGCAGGCTTGTTGGGCAGCTGTGGGAAAATAACAACACAAAAAGAACATAAATCCTCGTACAGTAGTATGCGCATCATGTTGAACATACTACCAGGTTATATATTTGCACGTTTGTCTTAACAACATTCCTCAAACCGTTTCAATCTATTATGTTATCTTACGTATATTTCCCTGTTCTGCTGTAATACAAAAATATGCTCCGACCGCTGTTGTCTAAATTGTTGACTATATTTGTTATGTGGCTAAAAATAGGCAACCGGTCTAACCATTCGTTTTAAGTTATTTCACATATCCATCATCTTCTGTCTCCCTATTCGACGCTGTGCTTATCTTGCTCAATTTAGAAACTATAATTTCGCCTCTCTTATTTCATTCTCATTATCCCCGTCTGACTGTTTCCATTAATGACACTGAAGTACTTTTCCAATCTATATTCTTCTTAAATATTATGAAATCTCGCAATTTAAATATCGTGATTCAATAAAAGTACGCAGCTTAAGTGTACCCAAAAAACAACGACCCACCCTCACCCCCACGTCGCAACAAATTATTTGTGAAAAGCGTTGTTTAAAAAACAAACGTTTTAAGACGATTGCAATCTGTATACATACATATATATACACACACACTCGCACACACACATATATATATATATATATATATACAATCGTCTTAAAACGTAATTTTTATGTATGTATGTATGTATATATGTATGTATATATACATATATATATATATATATATATATATATATATATATATATATATATATATATATATTTATATATATTATATATATAGTATTCGAAATTGTTTCCAATGTACTGTAAAATTCCTTTGCTATTAAGCTACTCATTTTGGCTATATTTTTGTCTTAGTGGTACAGAGGATTAAAAAAAAAAGAATTGGTTAGCCATTCTGTTTAATACAACTAAAGAAAAAGGTTGTGTATGGGATTAGCAACATCATCATGTAAAAAATACCGTTACTTAAAGAGAGAGATATATATATATATATAGAGAGAGAGAGAGAGAGAGAGAGAGAGAGGGAGAGAGAGAGTCAATTCGAAAAAAACTTAAAACTGAAAAGAATGACAGCATCAAGTAAAGACCGTGAACAATTTATATAATGAAAAAAAGATTAAGGAAAAGAAACTATTTAAAAAATAAAATATCTATAACCGAAATTCGGTTAAAGATACCTTAGAGAAAAACCATGTCACTGAAGATTTAAATTAACAAAGGCAGAATTGAAAAGGATACAGAAACGATGACTGAGTTGGCTGGGACACAACATGTTGCATGAAAGTCTTTTATTTACGAGGGCAAGATCTAGGTGAAAAGCTGAAGGGACGACTAAGACTCACCTTTACATTATATGCATGCAGAGACATTAAAGTAAAAACATATACTGAAATGAAGAGAGCTGTAGAGGATAAAGTCCAACGGACAGACATACTCAGACAACCAATCAACCGTTCTTATGATTGATCAACCAGATGATAGTCATGATGACTTAAAAAGGATTTCACTGAAACAATACATTCAATGTGTGTTAAAAAAGTTTTCTCCTTTTTGGCCGAAAAAATGCAATTTCTCACTTCGAGGAATGAAACTCTAATCCCCTTTAAAGTTCTATCCTTGGGTCTCCAAACACTAGTCCCAACAAGCCCGCCATTGTTGGAAGCATTTCAGGAAAGCTTCTTTAGGAATAGAGTACAACTGGGTCGCCACATTCTACATAATGTCTTCTCGTGACTCAAATGGTGCCGCTTTCAGCAAAGTTATCAGCGTGGGGAACAGTCAAACATCGCAAGGAGGCACGTGGGGAGAATAGGGAGCATGGTGTATCAGATAAATGTTTGTTTCGCCAAGAAAATCTCAATCAGATGCTAAGAAATGGCCGATGCGTTGCCATGATGGAGCTGCCAAGTTCCCGTTGTCAACAGGTCCTGTCGTTTGCGTCGAACAGCATCACGGAAGCGACGGATGACTTCCAGGTAGTAATCTTTAGAAAGGTTTTGACCTTGTGGGGTGCACTCGTAATGTACAACCCCAAGGGAATCAAAGAAAACGATCAACAAGACTTTGACTTTGCTTCGATTTGTTCCAACTCGAGGATGATGTTTAAACTGGCAACTGCAACTTGGTTTCCGGGTCGTACCCATAAACCTATGACTCACCAGTGATCACAGTGTTCAGGAAGGTAGGGGTCGCTGTTTCCGCTGTCCAGTATGTTCTATGAGACTTCCAGACAGAGTTCATTCTGCTCCGTCGTTAGCAGCTACGGAAAAGATTTCGCGGACAATATTCGCATAGCATAGTCCTCGCTCAAATTAGAGTGCACCGCCCAATGCTTATCCACACCTCATCCGCTAGTTCTCAGAATGTGATACGACTGTTCAGTAAGACCACGGTCTGTACTTGATTAATGACTTCATCATGTCTACTTGATGGGGGCCTACCAGAAATTGATCCTGTCTCCACCTACATGACTCCATCTTTGAAGTGATTGAACAGCTCCTTAATTTGAGTAATGCTAATGGCATTGTCACCGAAAGCCTGTTCAATCTTTAGATTGTTTTCCACTTTGGTATCACCTAGTAGCTTTTAGCAAAATTTGATGCAACACCGCTGTTTAATTGTTTTCGTTCCTTCGTGGTGAATCAAAACCCGACGGGTGCTCACTACGCTCAACACTGAAAGGCTGACTGACGGGTGCTCACTACGCTCAACACTGAAAGGCTGACTGACAGGTGCTCACTACGCTCAACACTGAAAGGCTGACTGACAGGTGCTCACTACGCTCAACACTGAAAGGCTGACTGACAGGTGCTCACTACGCTCAACACTGAAAGGCTGACTGACAGGTGCTCACTACGCTCAACACTGAAAGGCTGACTGACGGGTGCTCACTTCGCTCAACACTGAAAGCTTGACTGCTAGCTACTATTGCAATCTGTTGACGAAAAAACCACTCCCACATGTACATGAAGGTCCCCTAAATCCACCCTGTCGAAGGACAACCCCCTTGTTTCATTTGTTTCCGCGGCGGATATAATTAAGGTCGGATACTTTTTGAACACACCTTGTATAGAGAGATTTGTTTAAAGAAAACAAATGTAAGTATTATGAGACAACGCCGGACGAGACTGAGACAGCGCACATTTAGGCGCCATAACAACACTGCTAATTCACAATTCAAATAGCATTAACAATGTGCATGTTTCGCACATAAGACAAAAAACACAATAATAATAATAATACAATGATGTTCTTATCGCCAGACCTACTCATGCTGAACTGATTCAACTCTTCACACGGTGTCTTTGGCAGCGGGTTACAGTGGGCCGTTCTACATTCCATACGTGAACGAAGGTGTGTCCTCCTGGTCGCAATGGAATGAGAGTCTTCCGAATAAGCTCACCAGTTCCAAATCCTACCTCGTTCGCCAAACCACTACGACACAGCCTGTTCAGAACCACGAACGAGGACGTCAGATGGTGCTTTCATCACTATGTTTCACCTTCCATCTCAATTATTCTATAGAATAAAAAGATAAATTATCGGACCAGGGCACTAACCAAAAATAAAGAAAATCGACAGATAGACAGTAAATAGCCAGATGTTTGTTGTTGTTATTGTTGTGTATTGCTCACAATGAGTAGAATTACTTTTGTGTGCGCCCTGAAACGGTCATTATGTGGCTGGTTGTCGTAGATGACCTCACATCCCTAGCGTGCAGGTGAAGGTGGATCGGGGTCCTCCAATCGGTTGTGCTATGCTTGACTTCATCTGCGTGTCGCTCACTACTACGGGGATCACGTCGATCACAAACTTTGTTAGCCAGGCTGCCATAAAAACAACCAGTTTCCAGGAAGGGCTACGGGGAAGCCGATGTGAGGGTCTTGGAAAGTATATTTTGCCTGACCCTGACTAACATGTCTGATCAGCATGTTTTTGCATGACCAGATGTTAGTCTTCCTTTCCAGCTAGATATTTATAATTCGACCTAAACAGATTCAAGCAAATTGTGTACCAGACGCAGATGAAGATTTTCATTTTAGCACCTTCCTAATAATAATTATTATTATTATAATACTAGAGTGAGATAGCGTAACAGAGACAGAAAGAGAGAGAGAGAGAGAGAGAGAGAGAGAGAGAGAGAGAGAAAGAGAGAGAGACAGAGAGAAAGGCTGAGAGAGAGAGAAAATCAATTATCAAATTAAATTGCTTAAATGAGTCTTCTCGGTCGCTTTAACGCACGCTCTTACTGTCTCTAACCCTGTTGAGGATAAAATGTATGCTGACGAAAAGATCTCGTAGGAGTCAGTCATATTTCATGTAGAAATGTATGTGGTTATTTTACCATGATGTAGCACGAATCAAAAAGAAAATGGCATACAGTAAACAGGAATAGGAAAATCTAAAAGATATCTATATCAACTCCCCAATACTTCTGTCAAATATTAGATTTAAAAAAAATAGTCAAGACACGAAGAGCAAAACAGAACTGGAGAGTCCCTCAAGTGTGTGGAAATAAGATTATGGAAGAACAGCCACAGCTTAGAAAGGGTACATCCGGTACGGAAATAACAAACTTGAGATGGCAATTTCTGAAACAATTTCGATATTGGCAAAGCGGCGTTTATATCTTGGATACAAGACGTGTAAAAGACTTGCATACACTCACAGAAGGCGGTCACTGGTTATTCCCAAAAGGACAATTTTGTGATTAAGTGAATTACCTTGGAAAATCATTAATGCTAGGAACATACTATATGAAGGATTCCAGTGCTGTACCATCCCCTGGCAACGTCACTCAGATAACCACACCGTACATATAGTGAACAGATATTGGTGTATCCGTTCATCAAAACTAATTTGTCTGAGATCAAAACAAAAATATCAGATAAATGAATAACCGCGCAACAATGATTAATCTTAGTACTATGTTTCCCACTATGTTTCTATTTTGCGCTTGTCGGCCCATTGTATCCGACTTTGGCATGCATTTTATGTAAGGGTCTGTTTCCTCCTGCATTTTCTAAGGGTTTGCTTCCCCGTGGTAACGTCCGGTGCTGTGATGGGGATCGAACCCAGCACCTCCAGATTGTGAGCCGTGTCACTTAACCACTAGACCACGCCGTCCCCAATCTTAGTACTTGAAAACATTTATTTCGGTAATGGTGTATGCCTGCTCTCCGCCAAGTGTATAGAATAATAATTGCAATAATAACTCAAGATATTAGACATATATAAACGCAAACAATGGCTTAAAGCGAATGCCAGTAAATCGGCATTCCTGAAACAGTGTGCAAACAATGACACAGTAATACACAAATAATATGTACCGTGGAGTAGGTGATATATCTGGACAACAAAGTAAGTTACTTATTGCCTTGTCTCTTTTATGTTTAAGTAAACAAATCTCCATCTTCCTGACATAAGGAACAAAGGTGCAGAAGCTGAGAAAACGGAAGTGAGTCACGGAAATGTGTAGTGGGTTTATATATATTGTTTGATAAAGTTAGTTGCCTATCGTAAGCGATGACAGCGACATCATTCTGATGATGTAACTTGCGCTTTATTATGATTATAGTGAGGAATAAATTGAGCTGGTTAACAATCTCTCTCGTCGGAGCTACCTGGAGCCAGTGACAAACCGATCAGTCAAGACAACTGGAGGTAACTCAGGATGCATGCACGCTGGACCAGGTGTCGCTTGAAAATTGTGGAATTCGAAAATTTTGGAATTCGACTAAAGCGACGACCAAGTTTATAATAGATGGTGGCGAAGGGGTCAGGAGGGTATAAAGAACCAGTGATGTCAAGGAATTTTACTGATGAAAAAAAGATAATAAAAGTAAAGTGTGTTGATTGATGGAAAACACTGACAACGTCAATCAAGTCAGACGTCCGTCTCAGACTAATCGGTTATATATGTACAGTCATCGATGCATGTGTAGTAAATCTTGGGACGAAATCCCTTGTATCAATATTAAATCAAACATTCCAAATGGCCCGGGAAAAGACAGGCGTAGCTGGGGCCCATCTTAGTGCACATAGCCACCCCACTGATCTGGTAGAAAAAATGACTGTCAAATTCAAATCTGTTGAGAGTGGGAACCCGCAGTGACAAACGGAGGAGAGTATATGGAGAGAGTGATGGAGAGGTTAATTCTTCAATTAATGAAGAATTGAAGTATTGAAATGCCATTTGAATGGCGAATATAGGTATAAAGGTAGCAAACATACAACAGCAATCTCGCAATAGGTTCGGTCTGGAGAAAGAATCTTGCATGAGAAAGTGATCAAGGCGTGATTTGTGTACCGAAAGAATATGGGTAAATCCTAGATAATGGGCTGGAAGACGATGTCTAGGAAGTCGAAGATGTTCACACTCTGAATCAATAGGTCTGCCAGGAATATTAAGCTTGTGGACTTTGGGGAACATGTAAAAAGATGATTTTCCCAAATTAGCTGTCGCAGATACGGAGTTTGGAAGCACTCGGAGAGAGAAGCTGGTTCTTGACCCGATTAAAGATTGAGGTGTGGACCTCAACACGGTATTCTTTTCTTCACGCGAGAATGACGCCACCGTGGTTTACAATGTCAAGGTCCAGACCTCAATCGACGACGATTTTCCCAATAAGGCACATGCGATGACTGGCTTATTCCAAAAGCGTCTCTATCCCGAAGCTATTCTTATGTCCACCATTCAGTGTGGTATCACTATCTCGTATCTCTCGTACTGACCTCCTCAACCCTTCCCACCATCCCCCAATTGACCATGTCTAACTGGTTCTTACTTCTCATTTTCACACCTCCTCTATCCATGAGAGTTTGTTCTGCCACATTGTCATCCTTCATACGGATCCATTCTCACGACTAGTATTTCATGATCCACTTTTGGTAATCTACAGACGTGGTAGAAACTTGCATGATCTATCGGTTAGAAGCCAACTAAACACTCAGCTAATTGACCAACGCAGCACCTTGCATAGACAAAACCAGCTTAGTAGTGTAATGTATCCCTATATTATCCACACATTTCCTGTGTTCTTACCGTAGTCAGGGTTTAAGATACAAGAGGTGTTCGCATGCAAGTCACGTAACCTATTCTTTGCTATTATTTTTCAACCGTTGCAACATGAAATACACCAGGAAGACATGCCTTGAACTGTGTGCCGCTTACGTCAACAGCTCAATGAGATTTCCAATAATTCCGGCTCTATGTCGCCAGTAAGTTCAAATCCTGGACACCAGTGCAAGGTCGACATCAGAGTCACTGGCATCGTCTCCTTCTCCGTCGATGATCGACAACGGTTTGAGCTTGACAATCGTTTGCTTTTCATTATGGGATGCATCAAACCCTTTGGTGTGAATACATTCATTTCATGTCATATGCTTCCCTTCTCATTCTGCTAGCTTTTCCATTCCATTTCTTTTTCTGTATATATATGTATATATATATATATATATCTTATCGTATCTTATCTGACCAGACCTGACGCCTCTAGGCGCCATCTATGCCGCGTCCGCTAACCACATAACCAAGACCTGATGTTATAGCCACACAGTCGCCTTTTCCCTACATGTTCTCTATGGGACGAGAATCCCTATAATTATTTGAGTAGATGTTTAACTTGAATTTTGTCCGATCAGCGGCTATCATGCCTACTCTGTTCGATTGTCAACTACGAAAGGATTTTTAACGTGTGCACCACTGAACACGGGTGCACCATCAAGAAACATTTGTACCGGATGATCCACGTGAAAAATTTTGCGGTCTCCACCGTGATTTGAACTCACGACAATGCATCAGAGACTAAATAGATTTGGAAAAGGGAAACTAAAGCGGAGAAACTTTGCAGAAATAGCCAAAGCAAAGTTGAGCGAAGACCCTATGAACACCATAACAACACCAAATCCCATCCCTACTGTACGCAAACCCACATGGAAGCAGCATATCACTCCGGAGGTGGTAGAAAATATACCAGGTATTGGAAACAAGAACAGCCAAACTGAAAAAGAAAGAAGAGACATAACTCTGAGGTACATAGCGGAAAACTACCCAAGCACGGACTAGACCCATGCATACACCGGCGGTTCTGTAACAAACACAACACAGAAGGGAGGGGCAGGGGTATTCCTAATCCTAACAAATGGTAGAAAAATAACACTGTCAGTGGCAACTGGAAAATTCTCAAGCAATTTCATAGCGGAGGCAGAGGCACTGAAGGCTGCAGTAAAAGCAATGCTGACAGGCGAAAGCAATGAAAGCCATATAGTCCTGTTTACAGAATCTCTTTCCGTGGTTACAGCACTAAAAAGCCAGAAAAACACTGAACTTAATGATTTAAGAGCAGTACTCTGTCAACTATGCCAGCATCCAGCACCAAAAAGAGTAGTGGTACAGTGGGTTCCATCCCAATGTAACATTAAAGGCAACGAGGAGACAGACAGACTGGCAAAATAAGGTGCAAGACTACCACAACTAGATTCTAGTGTGACCTACGAAGAGTCCAAATCGTTTATTAGGGCCAGATACATGGCCAAATGGGAAACAGAACATACTGGCTACACAAAAAATGATGCCTACTACCAGCTGAACAGAAGAGAGCAGGTCGTGGTCTTCAGACTCCGCACAGGCCACAACAGACTGAGGTACCATCTATTCAATAAACTGAAGATAGATGGCACTGACGAATGCACCTGTGGTACAGGGAAAATGACCGCTGAACATCTGCTGCAAAATTGCCCGACATACGAGGATCAGAGAAAGCACATGTGGCCATCACCAGTGCCAACACTAGACAAGTTCTATGGCAGTGTCGATAGCCTCAGGATGACAGCTGCTTTCTTCGAACAAATACAAGTTGACGTCTGACAGCGTACAAAGAAGAAGAAGAACTCACGACCTCCAGTCGACCCGAGTCGAACACCTTAACTCCAGACCACTATTATTTAGTATTGTCTATTCATTCAATTCCGTACCTTTCAGTTTTGGATTTTTGACCTTTTCCCTTCAAATCTTTGCTTACATGTCTTTTTGTGGTTTGTTTTTTATATGTTCATATTTTCATCTGTTTTTGTCTGTGTGAAATCAAATCGACCATTTCTTGTTAGATGCAAGTGTCTCAAATTTCTCTGGCACAGTCAGATATGGCGACGAACTTAAACCGCCAATTTTACAACATGTCTTGTCTTTTATATTTTTTGGCTGTGATTTGATAGTTGTTTTTGCTTTTTCTTTGTCTTCAAATAATAGTTTCTGGTCGTAACCCAGGTGTCGTTTTGTTTGTGTTCTGGTGAGATCACTGATATATCTTCTCATTCTTTTCGCTTGTGTCCTGTTTGTGCCTTTCGGTGTCAGGTTATGAAGAGGTTTTTTGACCTGGTCCTAGGATGTGCTGCGTACACGGGAAGTTTTATAGCTTCTGTTATTTCTGCTCTCTTTGGCTTTATATTTACTGTATCTGTATAGTAAAGCTTTCTAGTAGATACTATCTGGTGTTTGTCGTGTCACGTGGCCGAACCATTTGGTTTGCTGTCTCTTGATGAGGTTTAGCACTGGTGTTGTACCTACTTGTATGCTAATATCTTCGTTTCTGATTATATCCATTATTGTTACTCCAAGCATTCTGTGTAGGCATTTCATCTCTGTTGTTAAAATGTTCCTTTTATCTTTGCTTGTTAATTTCCAATGTTGACACTGATGGCACAATGTGGGTAGGAATGTCGTAAAGAAATCATCTGGCCAGACGTTATCACAATTCTTGGTACCAAGAGAACAACAGACAAAGGTGCATACTACTTCTTCTTCTTCTTCTTCTTCTTATTCGACATTCCTGAAAGGGACGTTTGTGACTATATGTCGTAATTTACAGCGAGGCTGCGATATCCACATTTTCAGCACGGCACACCTTATTTCAGACCATCATTTTGGACCCGCTTTGCCTTCTTTCCTGGATTCCTAATCTCTTAGAGAGGCTGCATAGTTCCAGTCTGTGTCCAGAGTCGCCACTTGTCAGCGGTTGGTCAGCTACGGTTCACTGACCCTGATGCAAGCAGCCAGCTATAAGTTACTGGCCGATGTCAGCCCATTCCCTGCTGCATCTTCTACCGAAAGATACATATAGTAGTAATCAAAATGTGGTCTCTATCGCTGTTTACGGCGTTCTCAACTATTGTCAGAACACTCGTTACCGGAGCATCAATAGTTTGTCTCATATCGTCCCAATAGAAGCATCAGGATACCTTTGAATGTTGATGTATCTTACTTGGTTGTAACTGTTGCACTTTGTTTTACATTATTAGATACACTAGCCTCACACACAACCCTCATGTATTACATTTTACTACATGCAGTATAGATAGGAATGTTCCTTATAGTTCTTCTACCGTGACAGCCATCGGAAATCCACATCAATGGATGCAACATTATCATGCATATGGCTGCCTTAATGAGGCGTGTTGTCTTGTATTATGTTCTGGGCGTGGCGTGCCAGTGTAGCAGTCTTCAGCGTGAATTTAGTTCGAGCTGCGTCCCTAGTCGCTGGTTGTACCCAGCATATCTGAAAGATGGTAGTTGCTTATTTTCAGCGTTGTCTATCACGGTGGCATTATTATGTCTTTCTAAAGTGAAAGACACAGTATCCGCAGCAGGGATAATACAAATCAAATGTTGGAATGGCGAATCGTAAGTGCAATCAGGGTCAAGTGAAACATACTGATCAAGACCCAACCTCTCGCCCACGATCCTGCTCCATGGAAACGAACTGTGTTAAAGTCTCCTGGCCAACGAAGTGAGGTTGGACACCGCAATCGACCTAGTTATGAACTTTGCACTACATCCCAGAAGACCTCGTTCCACCTTCTCAAGTACGCTTCAGTATGTTGAGAAGAGCCACTTTAACCTAAGAAACATATTCAAGGTTTAAATCAGATCAGGTCGTGGGATCAAGATGCTGAGCAGTGCATGAGCTGCAGTGGTCAGCGACCCATAGCTGACTGCTAGCGTCAGGGCCAGCGAACCAGAGCTGCCAAGACCCTTCTACACCTCCACGCGGTGATCCTGGATAACAGGCTGCAGCAGGGCAGACTAGCTAAGGAGAAGGGATCGAAGAGGGAATGCTAACCCGGTACACAAAAAATGATTGCTGAAGTCGGATGTGTTGGACTGAAAGGTGCAAATATTGCAGCCAAGCTGTGAACTACGACGCAACGCATTCCGTTCTCTGGACTACATTGTGCTACTTAAGCCCTTTCAGGCTTTGGTAGTTGGAGATTGAGAACGAACGAACGAAGATGAAGAAGAAGAAGAAGAAGAAGAAGAAGAAGAAGAAGAAGAAGAAGAAGAAGAAGAAGAAGATCAGGCCATGCAGCTTCAAACAACAACGACCAGATGTGCACACAAAGACAAACTACAAGGTGGATGTTCCCAAGGACACATTATCAAGAAATATGAACATGTCTGTCCCAGAATGCAGTGTTGCGGAAACATCAGACACGGAGAGGCTTTTTCCAACGACGTGTGGTATGGGCACACGGGGACTTGACTGATAGAGAAACGTACACTTATTGGGCACACGGGCACTTGACTGATAGACAAACGTACACGTATTGGGCACACGGGGACTTGACTGATAGAGAAACGTACACGTATTGGGCACACGTGGACTTGACTGATAGACAAACGTACACTTATTGGGCACACGGGGACTTGACTGATAGAGAAACGTACACTTATTGGGCACACAGGGACTTGACTGATAGACAAACGTACACTCATTATTACAAGACTACCTGCGGAATGTCTGATTATTATGATTGAAAATAATGTCAAGATGACTCTGTATTTGTTTTTACTCTTTAAGAATAATCAGGACACTGGAAGAAATAGTGATTAATATAAAAAATGTTTCCCCGTCAATCCTAATAATGTATAGGAAAAACCTATACTCGTATACATATTTCTCATAGAAAGCTCAAATATCACTTTCTTAATCACAGTTATCCACATTTTCATTTCCCAAGAACCATAACTTAATCACATAATGAGATGTCTCAACTACATTCTTTATTTTCTATGTTGTATCTTTTGTTACATCTTGCTTTCGCATTTGGATTTATTTTAGCAATTTTTGATTTGTTAAGGGAAATAATGCCATTGGGATGACCTAACACTGATCTCCCCTTTAATCACTGCATTGAATTTGATCATTCCACAAATGTCCTAATGAGTCTGAGAAGTGCCCGCTCAAAGCATCAGCTATAATTACTTTCTGGAAAGAATAAGCAATCAACTACCATAGCTGGAAGGACGTGTTCAGTGCCCCAAGGAAGACAATTCCCGTACAGGGAATATTATCCTCATTTCATTCTATAGCTTTTCATGTGAATAGTTTTACAGGAATTGAGGAGAGGAGACACTGTAAGTCAGTTTTGATAATTATCCGGCACATTGTACGAGGGGGCTTCAAATGAAAACCTTATAAGTGGGAAAGAAATGAGAAAAACCATGCCTTTGTATTGTAACTTATTAATATGGTTGCTAAGGATGCCAAGAGTGTCATACACGTGTCATCACAGTGCAGACGAACAACTATAGTCATAATTGCAGTTAAAAGATGGTCGCTCCACTTATGGCATGCACGAAAGAGTAGCAGCGTTCTGTTATCCGTTTGTTTAGCAGCGAAGGTGTGAAACCTGCAGAAATCCATCGGCAAATGAAGATCCAGTACGGTGATGCATGTCTTTCACTCACAGTTTATCGGCGATTTTCTATTACGAGGCGGGCAACGGCTGTAATCGACCCTGGGGTCACTACTCGGTTGCCTGACCCGGCCGTGAACAGCCTGTCCCAGAACTCACGTCGTTTTGGAACTTTCTACTTTACTCATACACTTGCTAGAGCGTAGTCCACGATTAATATATGTATTGTGTGACCATCATGTCATTCCGTGCGGATCAGGCGTTGTAGCTTTACAACGTGTTCTGTGTTTGAAAAAACACATATCCATTTATCTGCCATCTGTCTCTCTTTATCTCTCTCGTTCGCGCTCGCTCGTTTTCTCTCTCTCTCGCCCCTCTCTCCCTCTCGTTCTCTCTATCCCTCTTTCTCTCCTCACCCCAACGTCCACCGCCCCCCCCCCCTCCCGGCCCTGTTCAGATTATATTCACCAAAGAAAACAAAAAACATACAAAGGTTTGGTTACATTGATCAGGATCCGTCCAAATCTGATAGATTAACAGGTTTCAGTAGTAGAAACTGTGTACACAATTTCAGTCCTCTAGGTTAAATAGAAGTCTACGCAAACGGACAACGGCCACGTCATGTCGAATTACATAAAACCTTGTAAATAAACAAACCATAATATGTACAACCCGTGTACTTGAAGATGTTGTCGTGGTGATTGAAATGTTAGAATTTTCATTGTCCCTAATTTGTGCTAGCGTCAATGATCTTCCTGCTTTCGCTGCTAATTTACAACTGGAGAGTTTCGCGACCTGGACATGAACTTTGATCTATTACAGTGAGAGATACGACTTCTAACCGTTTTGCTACTCAAACAATCTATTATATCCATTTGCTTGGAGCATGAAAGCGAACTGGAGCATGAAAGCGAATTGTAGCATCATGTCAGGTGAAACACATATCATGGTCACACATCACTCCTTAGTAAGCCTCCTGCAAGCAGAGTGTCACATCCTTCATCATAGCAAAGTGGGCAATCGACATGTAACCTCTATAGTAGTTAACTTACTGAAGAACCTCACAGTGCACTACATCCATACGGACCCCGGTCCAGTTTCTGAAGTACGTCTCGATATGTAGGTTGAAACACTGTAACCTGCTACCAAAACAAAAACACCGACAAGATGTACATTGACTCGGCACGAATGGCTTTTAAAACCTCCCCTTGTCGCCTACAAACGAGACAGGAACCTGAGGGACTTGCTGGTCAGTAGTCGCCTACACACTAGCCCTCATAGCCTCCCAGGCACCAGGCCGTGCAAAAATACACGTGGCTGTGTTACCTGCCCTCATGTCATCCTTTCTCGCTCCATTACCTTTCCTAAATCAGAATTCTTCATCAAAGAGGGATTCAAATGCAATTCTCGTAACCTCATCTATTCCATCATCTGCCACCAGTGTGGTATGACATACATTGGGGAAACTGGTATGGAACTGCGGGATCGTTTCCGCCAACACCTCACTCAACGACATCCGCAACCGCACTGGTTCCCCAACTGCCAGCCCCTTTAATGGTTGTGAGCACCGGGGTATGGCTGACGTTAGTGTCACTGGTCTAGTTTCGTGCTTCTCTGACGATCGTCATCGATTCGCCCTTGAGAATAGACATATCTCTAGTATGGGCTGTCTCTAACCACATGGCATTAATATCTTCCATACTTTTTCTTAAACCCTCACACTGGCTATTTGTCTTCCTTTGCCCCCGCCTCCCCCATTCTTCCATCAGTTCTCCCGCCCCCCTCCTATATCAATCTCACGCCCTCCCGGCCTATATTGCCTTCTCTTTGTTCTCCCATCTGGACCACTATTTGGCCACCATTGGCTTATCCGGCATATTCCCCCACTTTGTGTTTGACCGCTCCAATTCAGTTTCAATTAAGCGTCTGGCACAACCGGTCGCTTAAACAGACCGCGTCTACTATCAGAAATATATGAGTTGACCCTTTTGTCTTATATGTTGATTTGTTAGTTCAGTATTGTTGTCCCTGATGAAGACCTATTGGTCGTAACGTAGGTTTTGTTTGTGTTCTCGTCTCGGTTCGGTATCTGACCATACTCATTTTAAAATTTTGATTAAACTCAACCTTAATCAACTTTTACAAGTTTTTTTCATGTTTTTTTCCCTTTTAAAACCAGCAAATTGTAACATCAAATATCAAGTTAATAGTAAGGACATTTTGAATGAACAAATGACATTAAATCCACGAAAGAAGCCTATTTGACTTAACATATGATCAAGATTCGTGTACAACTAGGTAGGAAGTCCATAGAAATAGACACTTATTTCCCACCTGATCAGTCGGATTGTGGACGCCTATCTCATGTTTGATATTGGCGGTCGTATTGTGCTCCAGCACGTTCAACCAAATGGAATAGGGCATAGTGACAGACCAAACATGTGTTCTGGTGGTTAGGTTATGACTAACAATCAAAACTCGTGAAAGGAACACATAATGTTACAGAAACTACGAGTACTCAAACTATCAACTCTATTGGTCTGACTGGTAAAATCCTGATAGGACGAATTCATGAGGCCATCTGCTGCTGAAAAAGGAATCATGCTGGATTATAGCCTATATCTAAAGGAAAGTATAGGGCATTCCTTATAATACATGACAGTTGAATAGTCGACTGAGTAGCATTTGTGAATGAGCTGACAATAGCAAGCGACTCATAGCTAGCTGCTTGCATCAGAGCCAGCGAACTATACCTGAAAGCGTACATATAAAACATACATGAAAATGGGAAGATATGTATGATCATATATGGCTTCAATGACCTGGTTATAAATCTGCACGAACATGTATGGCTTCAATGACCTGGTTATAAATCTGCACGAACATGCATGGCTTCAATGACCTTGTTATAAATCTGCACGAACATGTATGGCTTCAATGACCTGGTTATAAATCTGCACGAACATGCATGGCTTCAGTGACCTAATCAGAGACATGTATAACCATGTATAATCTCAATGACCTTGTCGGAGATCTCTATGGACATGTATGACCTCAATGACCAAGTCAGAGATCTGTATGAACATGTATGACCTCAATGACCAGTCAGAGATCTGTATGAACATGTATGACCTGACTGACCCAGTCAAAGATCTGTATGAACATGTATGACCTCACTGACCCAATCAGAGATATGTATAAACATGTATGACCTCACTGACTCACTCAGAGATCTGTATGAACATGTATGACCTCAATGACTCAGTCAGAGATCTATATGAAAGTGTGACCTCAATGGCCCAATCAGAGACCGCATGAACATGTATGACCTCAATGACTCAGTCAGAGATCTATATGAAAGTGTGACCTCAATGACCCAGTCAGAGACCTATATGAACATGTATGACCTCAATGACCCAGTCAGAGACCTATATGAACATGTATGACTTCAATGACCCAGTCAGATATCTATATGAACATGTATGATCTAAAATACCTAGTCTGAGACCTATATGGACATTAATGACCAGGACAGAGATATGTATGTACATGTATGACCTCAATGACCTTGTCACAGATATATATGAACATGTAAGAAATCAATGAATCAGTCAAAAATCTATATTAACATGTGTGACCTCAATGACCAAGTCAGAGATTTGTATGAACATGTGTGACATCAATGACCAAGTCACAGATCTGTATAAACATGTATGACCTCAATGACCAAGTCACAGATCTGTATAAACATGTATGATCTCAATGACTCAGTGACAGCTCTATATGCACATATCTGACCTCAATGACCCAGTCAAAGATATATATGAGCATCTATGACCTCAATGACCCAGTGAGAGATCTACATGAACATGTATGACCTCAATGACCTTGACACAGATCTATATGAACGTGTATGACCTCATTAAACCAGCCAGATATCTACATGAACATTTATGGCATCAATGACCAGATTACAGATTTGTGCTCACATATATGAGTTCAATGTCCTGGTCACAGATCTATGCTAACATATTGCAGTCCAATGGCCTGGTCACAGATATGTGCTAAATTATTTGAGTTTAAGGTCCTGGTCATAAGAGTTAATCTATTCCAACACAGTTAAGTAGTTATAAACATTCAGGATTCATCAGATGAGCAAACTGAAAACCAAACTGATCATTTCACATTAGACTGGAAATAGACATCATGCTTACATCACGTGAGAAAAACGAGGAGAGCACACAGAGGATCAGATTACCATCTCATGTTGCCTTGGGAAATACGACACAAACATACAGAGGGCTTTCAAAAGACAATAAAAAAGACTCACTCAACCTCACACAAACGACACAAATGTTAATATCAATCTAAATAATAGATTTTAAACCATCCACAACCACTGTTACAAACTCCAAAAAGCGTTCTGAAGTACACGTGAGCAAAGCTATAGGTAAGAGGAGTAAACATCTTAAGAAATCGTTCTCGGAAAATATATGGAACCTGATAGAGGAAAGAAGACACTGCAAACATAAATGCAGTGTCTGTGATGAACAAACACTAATGACAAATGTTCGCTCGCTATGCTAGGAGCTAGACAGAATAAAACACCTGCAATAGAGTTCAAGATGGGATAAGTAAATACCACGTACATCGAGATATTAAATGTAGCAAAGTTAGGAGATTATAAGATCCTTAGTGAATGGTGCGGTAATCTACGCAGACAAAGCAAAGTATAGATGGGCAGGTCACATGTAGCGACGAAACGGTTGATGAAGCGTGGCGACATCAATCTGGTACCGTCGAGGAAAAAAGAAACCGCGGGGAAGACCTTCAATGCGTTGATCCGATTATCTTGCTGTCCGCAACAACATCCTAGACGCCTCTGGTGAAATGCATACCACCCACCGGACTTCCGTAGCTCAAGTCAGCGACAGCTGCAAATGAGGTTTGCACCCGCATCTACGATGAGCAGCGGGACACCAAGATCAAGAAGATCAACAAAGAAGCAACATAATTAGAATAATATCGAAGAAACAGCAAAACGTCAATATACCAGTGAAAGACAAACGAGCGCAGCTCTTCTGTAGTGAAGATACATACAATGGCAGGTGGACGAACTGTAATAAAGACACCATAAACATGAAATGATCAGTATTCTAAACCAACTCAAAACTTAATTACCAAGGGAAGGTAACTCAATCAGCATGTTGTTACTGGCAATAAATAACACTTCAGGCAGGCAGGTAAAAACTTGTGACCACAATAATTCTAGGTCGTAGAAAATGTGTTTTGAAAAGAAAATCTGAGAGAAGAATAGGCAGGTAGTATTTCCAGCAGATGCTAGGATTTCGAGTAGGTTGATTTGACACATACCAAACAGCAATAGTCAGAATTGTCAAAGTATCAATTCGTACGTAATTTCTAGACTTTGAAAAGACATTTTATAGTAAGACTGCAACGTGAAATGGAAAATACTGAAACACTATAGATTACATTCAAACTTCTTTTTAATGACCAGAGTTCTTTGAAGAAGCCACAAGCAGAATTGTCCACAAATGTAAACTATCTAACCTATGTAAAATTCTGGGGTCAGCCAGGGATGTCTACTGTCTTCAACATCCATCTCCATAGCTATGGGTTGGATGCACACAAAAGTAGACGACAGGAAAGTATGAATATACGAGGCGTGTTCACAGGAAACCGGACGAAACTGCAACAAGGGAACATACGTTCGATGCGCATGATGACGTCACTTCTGGTGAAAACAGCACATACAAACCGTCAAGTTTGCAATATTTCATTATCCTCCAACTCACAGTTTCATCAGCAGACCGTTGAAAACATGGCGAGTTTAATACGGAATCCGTCCAGAGTAATCAACAAGTGGTGGTTCGGTTTTCTAACAGCTGAAGGATGTCGACCAGTTGACATTCATCACAGAATGTAGGTAGTGCATGGGGACAAAAGTGTGTCGAAGACAATAGTGAAGAACTGGACAACGATGTTTCAAGAAGGATGTGAGTTAACGAAAGATCTCCCGAGACGAGATCAGGCACATATTGTTGCGTTAACTCACATCCTTCTTTGAAAATATGAGTCTGGATAATGAAATTTTGCAAACTTGGCTGTTGGTATGCGCTGTTTACACCAGAAGTGACGTCACCATGCGCATCGTACGTATGTTCACTTGTTGCAGTTTGGTCCCGTTTAATTTGAACACGCCTTGTAATATAGTACTAGAAGACTAAGATTTGAGAATGGACAACAAACACAAATTTCCCATAAATATTAATGGTATGATTTGTGACGAAGTGTTCAGATTTACATATTTGAGAAGCAGTACTGACAAAGGTGAAGGATCAAGCGAAGATGCTAATGCTTGATTTAACACAGTGAGATTTGCTTTCAACTCTATCCGTCCAATATGAAACTCGGCTGCATTCTTCAGTGAAAATAAGTTTAGGCTGCTGAACACTAAGGTAAAATCGATTGCACCAAGTAAACGTCTCGAGAACAAAACCAGTAGCTGTTGTTGTTGTTGTTAAGGATCTATCAGCTTCCGGGTTCTTAACCTTCGACCCAAGGCCATGTAATGGAATCTGCACGTAGTTGTATTTATAATTGTTTTTAGTACCATAGATAGTGTTCCATTTATCAGGTCTCGGAGGAAGAAGCATTTTCCTAACATCGTTGAGCGTCAAGCACTCAAAGAGATGTTGATCAACGATTTCGTATGTGTATGTACACAGCTGTCACTCTGCAGTTTGTTGTGCTTGCATTCTGTTCAGGTGCATGCTAAACAGAGTGTGCTGTGTTCTCATCCGGAAAATAGTGCTTTGATCCTTCCATGTGAGTTGATTGAAGCTATCAATTGGATTCCGACGCGACATACGTCTGTAGACATCCCTCCCTCCCTGTGTTTACCAAGGCTCATCTGTTCAGTCAAGTTTTCTGGTTTGCTGTTCTTATGAACTGTTCAGATGTTTGTACAGTAAAGCAAATAGGAACGTAGATCACATTCAGACTGCGGACCTTCAAAATCATGTGTCTCGGCGGCACGCTTCCTGTTAAATAATTAACGTTAGTATCATACACATATACATAACAATGGATACGAACACAAGCAATGCAGTTAGAGAAAAGGAAGAGAAGGTAGGACAATCACAAAGAAAAAAAGAAAATCTAAAGAGAAGTGCAAAGGTTGGGAACCAACTAGGAAAGAGATTAGTGGAAGCTGATTCTCCTAGGCGAGGCTCAAGAAAACGACTTAAAATATAAATTGCTTGATAGCGACTACAGCAGATTGATGTATTTTGGGAGTGAAAGTGACAAGTGAAGTAATGTGTAATAGTATTAGTGTCATGTAGTAAATGAAGTGATGTGTGGTATAATTAGTGGCATGTAGTAAATGAAGTGATGTGTGATATAATTAGTATCATGTAGTAAATGAAGTGATGGGTGATATAATTAGTGGCAAGTAGTAAATGAAGTAATGGGTGATATAATTAGTGGCAAGTAGTAAATGAAGTGATGGGTGATATAATTAGTGGCAAGTAGTAAGTGAAGTGATGTGTGATATAATTAATGGCAAGTAGTAAGTGAAGTGATGCGTGATATAATTAGTATCATGTAGTAAATGAAGTGATGTGTGATATAATTAGTATCAAGTAGTAAGTGAAGTGATGTGTGATATAATTAGTATCAAATAGTAAGTGAAGTGATGTGTGATATAATTAGTATCAAGTAGTAAGTGAAGTGATGTGTGATATAATTAGTATCATGTAGTAAATGAAGTGATGGGTGATATAATTAGTGGCAAGTAGTAAATGAAGGCATGTAGCCAGTGAAGTGGTGTGTATTATTATTAGTGGCATGTGGTAAATGAAGTGATGTGTGATATAATTAGTATAAAGTAGTAAGTGAAGTGATGTGTGATATAATTAGTGGCAAGTAGTAAGTGAAGTGATGTGTGATATAATTAGTATCATGTAGTAAATCAAGTGATGTGTGGTATAATTAGTGGCAAGTAGTAAGTGAAGTGATGTGTGATATAATTAGTATCATGTAGTAAATGAAGTCATGTAGCCAGTGAAGTGGTGTGTATTATTATTAGTGGAATGTAGTAAATGAAGTCATGTAACCAGTGAAGTGGTGTGTATTATTATTAGTGGCATGTAGTAAGTGAAGTGATGTGTGATATAATTAGTATTATGTAGTAAACGAAGTCATGTAGCCAGTGAAGTGGTGTGTATTATTATTAGTCCCATGTAGTAAATGAAGTGATATGTGATATAATTAGTATAATGTAGTAAATGAAGTCATGTATCCAGTGAAGTGGTGTGTATTAGTATTAGTAGCATGCAGTAAATGAAATGATGTGTGATATAATTAGTATCATGTAGTAAATGAAGTGATGTGTGATATTATTAGTATAATTGTTAAGGATATGAACCCTCGTGCCTCTGCCATGTCTTAAACATACCAGTGCTTCGTGTATTTCTTCACGTTCTGGTAAATACAGCAACACAATCAACAAACGTACTGGTACACAAGAACTAAAGCAAGTCTAGTCATTCTTTCAGTGAATAACCAGAACATATGAATACTGTTATCTAACTAAAACGAGGACACTATTGGAAAAGTGCTAGCTTATTAAGTATTCTTTCAAATATCGGTATACGTTATTCATAAACCTGATCACAGTTTTGTAAAAAAAAGGATGACAGACAGAAACTAAGAATTGGAATATTTCAAATAAACATTTTAAGTAAATGAAATACACACACACACACACACACTCACAAAGAGAGAGAGAGAGAGAGAGAGAGAGAGAGCGAGAGAGAGAGAGAGAGAGAGAGAGGAAGAGACATTTAGAGAGAGCGATACGTTCTGTCTGGCAGAAAAAATGGAATAAGAAAAATTATAAAAGAGAAAAGTCAAACAATTGTAAAGTTAGAGAGAAAGAAAACGAGAGAGGGGTGAGAGCTAAAGAGGGGAGATGGAGATAATGTCTAGCATTTACAGAAAAGATGATCTGTGAAGAAACCCATCAAAAAATAACATTCAGAATATGAGAAAGTAAGAGACAGCTATTGCGTGGGAGAAGAAGAGTAAAAGTGAGAAAAGAAAAGACGATAGAAATGGCAGCAGCAATGAAGTGATGATAAATGCCACTGCCTGTACATTCAGTCCACTAAGTCGGCGAGAGTGTCGTAATGAAGGTGAAATGCCTAACGAAATGTTCCCTGTTCAGAGAGACAATGACAGAAGGACGGCCGGACGGCAGGTAGGACAGACAGACGGGCGGGCAGACATACGGGCACTGGACGGGATGGACGGGCGGCAGGGAGGACAAACGTGCGGGCGGGCAGCCGGACGGGCGGGCAGACATACGGGCAGACGGACGGGCGGACAGACATACGGGAAGACAAATGGACGGACAGACATACGGGTAGACGGACGGGCGGACATACATACGGGCAGATGGACGGGCGGACAGACATACTGGCAGACGGACGGATGGACGGACGGGCGGACAGACATACGGGCAGACGGACGGACAGACATACAGGCAGACGGACGGGCGGACAGACATACGGGCAGACAGGACGGCAAGGAGGACAGACGGACGGGCGTAAAAGATGGATGGACGGACGAACGGAAGGAGGGACAGACCGTCAGGCAGGCATTCAGGGAGGCAGACATACATACAGGCAGACAGACAGACAGACAGGGAGGCAGGCAGACAGACAGACGGACGGACGGACAAGCAGGCAGGCATGCAGACTGACTGACAGACTGAGTGACTGACATACATATAGACAGACATATGGACAGACAGACATGCGTTTATATGTATGCATACAAACACTCATATGCACGCACACGCACACAAACAAACTCGCACCTGTACGTACTAACATACGTGTACACATATACACACACCATATCGACATATAAATAAATAATTTGCTCAATAAATGCAACCTAAAAAAAAAAACAACAAAGAATGGTCTTCCAATAAGACTCCAACTGTCATATTTGTTTACCTAATAAAATTTCAAATAACAAAATCACAGAATACAAATCTCCACAAGAAATCCTAAATATCAAAGCCGTATTCTGGCCTCCATGTCTCGGATACTAGTATATCATCAGAATTTTATTATGTTGGTATTATTCTTTCGAAACACCATCGATCTGTATTACCATCGATCTGTATTGTCATCGATCTGTATTGTTATCGATCTGTATTACCATCGATATGTATTATCTAAGATATATATACTATAATAAATCAACCAACCAACCAACTGACCAACATACCTACCTAACACCTGCAAACATACATACATACATACACTCCAGTAGACCCAGTTGTATCGGGTACATGACGTATGAGTTAGGGAAGGTAAGAACATCAAGTAAGGGAATTGGCCACCCACCTCACATAGACTGCGGCTTAGTACGTAAAGTGTTATCTTCATGCCCGACTGCAATTGCTACCATGAGACTGACCTTGGCACTTTATGGGTTTGTTACCTCCATTAGCGCGACGTTCTTTCAACTGAGCTTTGTTAAGAATGGCATACTGGACGACTTGGTGGGCTGAATGTACAGACAAGTGGCGTCAATTACCACTTTATCGCTGTTGCCATGTCGCTTCCTTTCTCATCCTCTATATTACGATCCTTATTTCACACGTTCTATTTTTCTCAGACTTTTCCATAGTATG
The DNA here is from genome assembly GCA_036924085.1 of Ariolimax columbianus. NCBI lineage: Eukaryota > Metazoa > Mollusca > Gastropoda > Stylommatophora > Arionidae > Ariolimax > Ariolimax columbianus. The sequence continues at coordinate 66,687,027 of JAVGWX010000007.1, read as the reverse complement.
GGCTCTATTTAATCTTCGATTTCTGTATGTTCTCTTTACTGTAAATCAGACAATATCTCCCTCTCACTATACTCGTTTACGTAAGTGTGTACGTAAGTGTGTACGTATGTATTGGTATGGTATGGCATGGCATGCCATTGTATGTATTGCATTAAATGTATGTATGTATGTTCATATGTATGATGTACGTTCGCATGTTTAAAATGTGTACTGACTTGACATACGGCTCCTTATTAGTGGTACTTTATCGTGTCGCAGGTTATATGAGCTGCATACAGCTAGCTGGTTTAAACCTCATCATGTATGTTAGTACTCGCCTTGCGACTGTTGTATTGGTTATAATCAGGAGTATCAATCTAAAACAATACCGTGGTCCGTATAACGACAACGTGAATGGTCCGATGGCCGACTGCAGTAAGAAGAATCACCTATGTTAGTCATTTTCATAATTATGTTGTATAATGCCAAACTTTCAAACGCAAACGTATTCTTACGGAAAGCAAAGTCAATGAAATTTGACCTTTGCTCAGTACATGCATGTTTACGCGTTCATTTTAAGTCAATCGTCCACTTAACTGACAGCATTTTTCTTCAATTAGCACATACAATGCGAGGTTTAATATTCTTAGCTGATGCTAGGCTAACTGTTGCTGCCAACTAGTCCATAGGTTCAACATCCGGAGATGATGCTACTATGAGCTGCCAACACACATAAGATATGAGATTTAATATCCTGAGATGATGTTAGTCTAAGTGGTGCTGCCAATTAACAAAGCAAATGTACGCTGTAATATCCTGAGATGATGCGAGTATAAGTATTTGGTAGCACCAAATGCTCATCTTAGAGTATTGATCTTAATACTACGAGGAGCGTCCAAATCAAACCTGGACTTTTTGTTCTAGTTCTACCTGAATGGGTAATAGTGTGCTGGAAATACTATTATTAGTTAGGAGCACGTGTGTCCTATTACTGCAATGTGGCTCACTTGCCATGGGCCAGTCACTTGATCGATAAATAAAATGCCAGACAACACTGCTTGTGCTTGCATGGAACAGCGTGTTGTGATAAAGTTTCTTGTGAAAGAAGACGTGAAACCTGGTGAAATTTACAGAAGACTGTAATTACATCACAGTGATGAGACACTTAGGCACAGTAAGACTTTTGAATAGTGTAAACGTTTGAGAAAACACCGTACATCCGTGAATGATGATCCCGGCCATGTTGACTTTCAAGCCACCACAGTCATTCCAGTGAATATCCAGATTGTGGAACGCCTTATCCTGGAAAATCAACCCACAACATGTCTCAAAATTGCACAAGAGGCTTTCTCTGGGTACAGTGAACACTATTATGCATGGACATTTGCATTTTCTAAGGTTAATGCACGTTGGATGCCAAGACAGCTATCCGCTTTTGATCAACATAGAAGAGTTGGAGCCTGCAATGAATTGTAGGAACATTTTGACATGGTATGGCATGACTTTTTGAATCGCTTTCTTACATGTGACAAGAACTTTACCGATCATTATACTCCTGAATCGAAGCGAGCATCCAAACGCTGGAAGCATTCGCAATAACTACCGCACATTACATTTCGGACAATTGCGTCTGCAGGGAAAGTGATGGCGAGTGCTTTCTGAGACAAATTGGACGTCATTCATGTTGATTTTCTACCATGTGGTGCCACAGTGAACAGTACATACGCCTTTGTGTGATACCCATAACCGTCTGTGAAAAAAAAGTCTGGTTTGATCACAAAAAGCGTCCTGATTCTGCAAGAAAACACTCGACCTCATACGACTCACCGAAATGTGTGCCATCTGCAGCAACTCGACTGGGAGGTATTGCCGCATCAACCTTACAGCCCAGGCCTCGCTACAAGCGATTTAAACCTGTTTGGACCCGAACAAGAATTCCTGAGAGGTCAGCATTTCAGCACTGATGACAACGTGAGACAGGTTGTCCTGAATTGGTTCAGACGTACTGACAAATATTTCTTCGCTGAAGCTTTTCAAGCATTACTTAAACGCTGGGATAAGTGCATAAACGTTGCAGAAGCTAATATAGAAAATAAATGGCATTTTGACAACTTAAAAAATATTTATACAATAAACACAGAATTATTACTGACATGAAAGTCATACAAGGGAATGAAAGACTGCAAAGGATGTACCAGGTCAACTCTCCCCCCTTATAAAGTTGATGAGTACATCACTACATCTTACATAATTGTGTCTGCTATAGAGCAACCAATGAAAAAAGTTCACATGATAAGGAGAAGAGAGGAGTGTGTAAAATGTGTACAAATGTTGAAATAGTATTTCAGATGTAAGTTCTCTACATTGTATGTCAGTTATAAATGAACTTCCATGTGGCACATCTGTCACGTACAAATACATACAAAGTAACAAAAACTGGTATCTTTGAACGATCCTACTTTCTACCTATCCTCAAATAAATATTTAGATTATGTCCCTCTTCCAAGTCTTTCTAGTCTGTCTACTCCAAAATCTTTAATGCGAAGATATTTAAAGGTCTTTCCTTGAGTTCTTTAGAAGAAATACCTTTAACAGTATATGAATATAGGGAAATACATCATAACTGTTGTGATTTCATTCTAAAACTGTTATTGCAGTGTGTATTCCCATTACTGAGAGCTAAACATAAGTACAGGTATGACGAGTTTAGCATTGGTCATATTGAGTGAGCGTCCATAGAGGTCCACAAAATAGGAGATGTCAACACAAACAGAGATGACAACACAAAAGAAAATGACACAAAAATGGTGTTGACAACATAAACAGAGATGACAACATAAAAAGATGACAACACAAAAAGGAGATAACGCACAAGAAGATGTCAACATAAATGGAGATGACAACGCAAAAGGAGATGACACAAAAGTAAATGATACAAAAAGGAGATGACAACACAATAGGAGATAACACAAAAGGAGATGAAAATACAAAAGGAGATTACTACACAAAAGCAGATGACAACACAAAAGGAGATGACAACACAAAAGTAGATGACAACACAAAGGAGATGACACAAAAAGGAGATGACAACACAAAAGGAGATGACAACACAAAAGGAGATGACAACACAAAAGTAAATGATTACACAACATGAAATTACAACGCAAAAGGAGATAATATAAAGTAGATGACAACATAAAAGGAGATGACAAAAAGGAGAAGACACAAAAGGAGAAGACACAAAAGGAGAAGACACAAAAGGAGATGACACAAAACGAGAAGACACAAAAAGGAGATGACACAAAATAGAGATGACAACATAAAAAACATGACAACACAAAAAGAGATGACAACACAAAAAGAAATGACACAAAAAGGAGATGACACACAAAATAGATGGCACATGCACAGATATGAGAATGGCCACTATAAAAATCCAAGCATGTCGTCCACATAAAGATAGGGTTCCATAGCTGACACTGCTGTCGGGATGAAGTGCTGTAGACTTCAGTGTACTAGGCCATAGCTAGTTTGTGTGACGGAGTGGACGGTTTTCGTTTCTAGCTGTCTTTCCTTTCTTAACATTAAGTTAGGTATGCGTTTACAGGTGGGTCCACTGTAACGTGCCAGTAACGGGAGCTCATCTACGTGCCTATGTCGTGAATTCTGTACCACAACGCCAGTCATTACCATACCATACAAGGCGACTGGAGATTGTTGTACATGGGACTTGCAACTTCATCATGTAAAACAATTTGCTTAGCTATTTTGACAAAGCTTTGAATAAGGGGCCTAGTTCTTCTGGTCACATTACGCTTCCTTTAAGTGGTAAAGGCGACACATCATACACATATTAGATCTAATATATAACTCGCACATCATCATTTATCCTTCTGGCTACCATTGGAACGTAAGGGCATCGACAGATGTTCCTCGAATGTTCCTATTCATGTTCTTCTTCTTTGAGTTCCACCCACGCAACCACGATGTAATTGGGTTTCTGTTCAATCGCTCTTCGCCAGGTGTGTCTTGCCTTCTCACTAGTCTCTTTCCCTGAAGGTTCGCACATATTGAAATGATATAACTGGGATGAACTTTAGAGAAGATCTAAGCAAGTTGAGTGTACAGTTGTGCTGCTAAACCATCGCAACAGTTTTTGTTATAAACGAGAACCTCACCTTCTACACCGCACATTGACTGACCATCTACCCCCCCCCCCCACATCCAACCACTCCCCCCTCCCAACCACACCACTCCCTAGCCCCATACCCAAAAGGGTTTTGCCGATGTTAAATAAACACTACGAAAGGATGGATTGAAAATAGCGGCAACAAAGATGATACACCAAAAGAGATGACCCACTAAAGAGATGTCATAGAAAAGGAAATGGCACACCAAAGAGATGTCACAAGAAAGGAGATGTCATAGGTAAGGAGATGACACACGAAAGAGATGTCATACGAAAGGAGATGTCATAGGTAAGGAGATGACACACGAAAGAGATTTCATACGAAAGGAGATGTCATAGAAAAGAAGATGTCATAGAAAAGGAGATGACATACGAAAGAGATGACGCACAGAAATGAGATGGTGCTACAGGAGATGACGCAAAAAGAATATGACGCAGAATATGTCTCAAAAAGTAATGACAACAAAACATGTACTGAAACAAATGGAGATGACAATAAAGGAGATGACACAACAAATAAGATAACACTCAAAAGTAGATGGCATTCGATATGGGATAACTGAAAAAGGAGACGACACTCGAAAAAAGATGACACTCAAAAGGAGATGACACCCAAAAGTAGATGTTACCCAAAGGGAGATGGTACTCAAAAGAAGATGACACTCAAACGAAAATGACACTCAAAAGAAAATGACACTTAAAAAGAAATGACACAAACAAGGAGTTGACACTCAAAAGGAGATGACGCTCAAAAGATGACGCCCAAAAAGAGATGATACTCGAAAGGAGATGACACTTTAAAGATGATGACACTCAAATTTAGATGACACAAACAAGGAGATGATATCCAAAATGAGATAACATGCAAAAGGTGACACTCAAAATGAGATGACACTAAATAAATGGTACACAAAAGGAAATGACACTCAAAAGATGACGCTCAAAAGGCGATGACACTCGAAAGATGATCCTAAAAGGAGACGACACACGAAAGGAGACGACACACAAAAGGACACCGCACACAAAAGATGACACACGAAATGTGATGGCCCACAGAATAAGATTGAACCTCACAAAGCCGCCTAATTACATAAGCTAACAGATAAGATGACAAATATAAATTACAAATAAGCAAAACCAGAAAACCAAAACACAAGAAAAAAATTCAGACGTCTCAATGAGATCGGCAGATATGAATCTCAAACCGTGGCCTGACATATCGGCCGTGCCTGAAGGGCTGGTTAAGGAGATATTTACGTTCATCCAGTCACATAATGACATCACTGCCAGCAGTTTTCCGAGTATCGGTCGTATATACAGTCACACAGCCAAGCACCGAAGTTGCAATGTGGAAAAAACTGAGGGAATTACGATCAAAGGCAAAGATGTTTGACACAGTTATGCATTGAAAGGGGGTTAGGGAAATCTGCAGAGAGCTATAATTGCAGCTAAGTCATCTTTATTTGATTGTTTTTTTCTTCTTTTCTCCTTTCTTGTAGACTGTTCCCTCTTAAATCATATATAAACAACAATTATAATCATAATTATTTTCCTAATAGGTTTTGCTGTCGTGAGCCGGCTTCTTTCATCGGCAAACATTATATCAACCGATTGGGATCAAGCCGACCATGATGTTACTCTGCTTCTCTCCTGTGGCCGATATAGTTAACTCGAATACAAATTTTTGTACAAAACGAATGCGTGGGCCGAAATGAGCAGATATTGCAGATCAACTGTAAAGTGAAGAATATCCTTTGGTTAGCTTCGCATGTCATATTGTTAGAAAGAGAAAAACAGAGAGAGAGAGAGAGAGAGAGAGAGAGAGAGAGAGAGAGAGAGAGAGAGAGAGAGAGAGAGGATAGAAAGAAAGAGAGAGAGAAAGAGAGAGGATAGAAAGAAAGCGAGAGAAAGAGAGAGAGAATAAGAGAAAGAGATATGGAGTGAGAGAATGGGTGTGGATGGAAGAAGAAAGAGATAAAGCGAGAGCATAACGAGAAATGGAAAACAAAATGGTTGACAGAACCTTCATTGCACATTTGATGAAAGTGGCGAGGACGGAGCACCAACTCCCTAGTTCCATGTGGTTCCAACGAAACTTTCCCAAGACTTCGTCAGGTACTCATTTATAACTGTTTCGAACGTAATATCTTGATATTCTTGATCTTGATGACCCGGAGATAGACGATTTCAGCCCCAGCGTAAGTAAGTCAGCACACGTGTAATTCCGAGTAGGCTCAGTGCTATAGATGAACTCGTTGACATCCTCTAATTGTACCTTTGCCAAGGAAGACTGGATCACAGGTGGCGAAGCAATTTCGCAACACTTTGGTCTTATGGATATGATACGGTCATACCATAAACAAACATGCGTTATAACCGGTCTGTAAATTTAGCACCACGTAATCCGAACCTGGTAACGATCAGATTGTCAACCAAGCTCACAAACTCTATACCACCAAATCTGAGAAAGAAGAGCTAGCAAAATATTAGCATCTTCCGAAGGCATATTGTAGTGAACATTAATTTTATTTTTGCAATCTAAATCAAATGAATTTCAAATCGCTGTAAATCCTTACTAACGCTTTGATGAAATTTAAAACGCGTTTTGTAATAGACAATGTTTATACCAGAAGTTGGTAAGAGCATTGATTTTATGTAATGGATGGAGGGGTTAATTTTCCTTTTACCGGTCTCTTATCATTTGTATTGAACAGTGACAATCGACAAGAACGGAAATAGTCTTCTCGATTAGTTTCGCTCATAGAGAAACGGTAACACGTAAGTATAATCTCTAGTAGATGAAGGGTGCGGGGATAATTCACTTCTGATGGCCAGAAAGAAGTCCGCTTGTGGGGATAGCTAGCAAATGCTCAAGTATGGTATCCTATGGCATGATGTTGTTGTTGTGAATGCCCACAATGTGTAGGTTTACTCATTTGTGCGTCCTGCAAAAGACGATTTGTGGCTGGTTACAGTAGCTTCCATCACATCTCGAGCGTGTTGATGAAGGTGAACCGGGGTCCTCCAGGCGGTTCTGTCATGCTCGATTTAATCTGCGTGTTGCTCACTACTACGGGGATTACGTCAATCCCTCGCACCGTTGGCCAGACTGCCAAGCAGAACAGCCCGTTTCCGGGGAGGATTACGTGGAAGTCAAGGTGGGGGTCTTGGCAGGTATATTTTGCCTGACCGTGACTAACATCTCTGACCGGACGTTAGTCTTCCTCTGTAATAGAAACATCAGCAAACTGATGTTTGTGTGTGTATCTGTGTATGTGTGTGTGTGTGCACACACACACACATATTTATATATATATATACACACACACACATACATACATACGTACATACGTGCGTGCGTGCGTGCGTGCGTGCGTGCGTGCGTGCGTACGTACGTACATACATACATGCATACATACATACAAATTTATTGGGGCGGTGGTCTGCTGTTCGTGACTTAAAAGGGGAGAATTATATCTGAGCAAAGTCAGACATCACTTAACTACAATTGCAACAGTATTTTGTTGTTGTTGTTTTTGCTGCTGCTGCAAATGGTGAAAGTATTACACATCAAACAACCCTACTCCCCCCCCCCCTTTCCCTCTCTTCTCTCCCCTCCACTTCCCTCCGGTAAAAAAGACACAATTTAAAAGCGTCCGAATGTCCCAAATGGAGCATAAAGAAGCAGTCATAGTCATCGGGGATGAAGTGTTAAAGCCTTCATTGTACTAAGCCAGAACTTTGGTAAGTGGGGTAGCCAGTTCCCTTCTTCGCTGCTTTTTTCCTTCACTAGCCGTAAGCAATGAACCTATTTACAGCTGGATCGACTGGAGCTGCCGGAGGGCAGGGGTTCAAAGCACTACCGTCACGCTCATCAACTTCTCCTACTGAATAAAATGTGAATGGCACATACAATGGTGGATGAGAAGCTTAATCAGGTCAAATAAAATGTTGCAGGCGGTCACCATTAGCATCAAGGCATGCCTGCACACGCCTCTAAACGTTACGGAAGGTATTCAACAATGCATCAGGAATCACATACTCAATTTCTCGTCGAATGTTTTATTGCGGTTCCACGAGATTCCTTGGTTTGTTGCGATACACTTTCCCTTTCAGCATACCCCATAGGGAATCAAGATGCTGAGCAGCGCATGAGCTGCAGCGGTCAGCGACCCATAGCTGACTGTTTGTGTCAGGGCCAGCGAAACAGAGCTGCCAAGACCCTTCTACACCTCCACGCGGTGATCCAGGATAACAGGCTCCAACAAAGCTTACTGGCTAAGGAAAAGGGATCGAGGAGGGAATGCTAACCCGGTACTCAAAAAATGCTTGCTGAAGTCGGATGTGTTGGACAGAAAGGTGCAAATATCGCAGTCAACCTGTAAACTTCGACACTACGCATTCCGTTCTCTGTACTACATTCTGCTACTTAAGCCCTTTCAGGGCTTGGTAGCGGGAGATTGAGAACGAACGAAGCCAAGCCAAGCCATACCCCATAGGAAGAAAGCATGTGGGTCAGACGACTTAGGTGGTCAACGTCTCTTAGAAATGACACGATCTTTAATAAAAGGGGCAATTTCAGAAAGACTAACTTTTGTGTGCTGTCCTGTTCCATTCCACTGAAGATAGCCCGTACATTCATCGTCGTGCAAATGGTTTTTAGGTTGTACATATCAAAATATATTGAATTACGTTCATTGGTTTAACCGTTTTAAGGGTACACCAGCGCCCGGTAGGCAGTCGGACACCCTGGAGAAGTTCGCGGTACCCAGCAGTCACTTCATATATCAACGGAAGAAACACATAGATTCATCAAGTTTGTGATTTCAAATATCGTAATAGCATTTTCACAAATGACAGCAGAATTTACAGCGAAATAGGGATACAAACACAAAAACAGCACATCCATTACTCGGAAATCATCCTGCACACTCTAAGCGAATCTCTTCAAATCCAACATATCTCGTGGCATGTTATGGCTTGGTTTGGCTTGACTTCGTTCTCAATCTCCCGCTACCAAGCCCTGAAAGGGCTTAAGTAATAGAATGTAGTCCAGACAATGGAATGCGTTGTGTCGTAGTTTACATCTTGACTGCGATATTTGCACCCTTCGGTCAAAAACATCCGATTTCAGCAAGCATTTTCTGAGTACTGGGTTAGCATTCCCTCTTCGATCCCTTCTCCTTAGCCAGTCTGCCCTGCTGCAGGATCACCGCTTGGAGGTGTAGAAGGGTCTTGTCAGCTCTGGTTCGCTTGCCCTGACGCTAGCAGTCAGCTATGGGTCGCTGACCACTGCAGCTCATGAGCTGCTTAGCATCTTGATCTCGTGGCATATTATAATGTGTGTATATGCACCTTCGTTGTGCTAGAAACCCCCCACCCTCCACCCCCAAAATCAATCATACCCCAAGCGCCCATTTCTTGAACCGTGTCCTTCGACATATACCTATTTTGGTAGAAGACTCTCCAATTCATCACATCATTTATGATGGATACAAGAATGCAGATCCCAAGTGAGCATTTCGGGTCAGCTAACAGAAAAAAAAGAATAGGGTCACTGCACTTCCATACATGATGTCAATGGCGTCTGAAGAGAGTTGTGTATAGGGATTGCAACCTCATCAAGTAAAAGAAACTAATGCGGAAGACGGCACACAACGTGCTTTAACACAGCTTTCCTGTAAGAACGCATTTACAGTGGTGAAGAAGGGTGACAAGAAGATGAAGGAGAAGATAAAGAAGAAGAAGAAGAAAAAGAAGAAGAAAATAGGACGAAAAATATAAGGAAAATGAATGTAAAAAAGAAGAAGAAGAAAAGGAAGAAGAAAAAAGAAGAAGAAGAGAAGGAAGAAGAATAAGAAGAGGAAGAAGAAGACGAAAATGAAGAAGAATAATAAGCTGAAGATGAAGAAGAAAAAGAAGAATAAGAAGAGGAAAAAGAAGATGAAGAAGAAGGAAAAAAAACCAGGAGAGTGTGTAATAGGCTTGTTGATTTTACAGAGAGCTGCAGAAGCAATACATCACGTTGTACTACAATCGGAGAACACATATAAATGGGATGCAATAAACCGTTATCCTTAACACATGATAGTGCAGGAAGAGAATCTCCCTCACTGGCACACTTTCACAGCATCTATCTGTTTCACTAAGCTACACATCACAAGCCTGTCTATCATCCCGCTTATTTAGCCTATCACTCAACAACCAAAATCGAGAGAAAAACCTCTCACATATACACAGACTCGCACACTCAATATGGCCGGCATCACAATAGCTACTTTGTGTTCAACTTCCTCCAAATTTTAGACGCAGTCTTACACCTGATCGTTCTCTATGAAATCAATAAGCAGAGTCCGACTTGTTCAAGCCGTCACTAGCGTCAGTGACCCACTTGAGTCAAGGAGATACAAACTATATACAGGAGATACTATCTTAGGCCGTGGGACGAGGCAGTACCGAAGGAAAGAGAGGGATGGAGAGAGTGTGGCAGGAGAAAGGTAGAACGTTGAGGAGCGGATGAGTGGGAGATGAAGACGTGAGGTCAAGGAAATAGAGACTAAGGGCGAGTGAGGGACAAAGAAAGGGTAGAGTTGGCATGAGAGAAAGACGGAGAGAAAATAAGAGAATGAGAAAGGCAGAGCTGTACTATCATGTTCTGAAATGAGAGGTAGAAAGAGGAAGGTGCGGATGAGCAATGATGTGAAGAAGAGAACGTGGAGGGCAAAATGAAGGAAGATTGATTCAGAGAGAGAAAGAGAGATGACAGATATATATAATCTTATGTCACAGAACGATAGAGAAGGGGGTAGATAGATTGAGAGGAGAATCGATGGAAAGAGAACAGGTGAAGGGGAGAAACAGGGAAAGATTGAAAGACAGAGATTTCAATGTGAGGATACTATATTGAGTCGAGGAACGAGAAAGAGACCAAAGCATGGGTAAAGAAACAGATAGACAGAGGAACAGAGGAACGGATGGAAAATAAAAAAGGAAATGGACTAAGACGGCTGAGTGGAGGTATAACATGAGAATTCACATGTCAACACAAGTACGCACTATTCAAACAGAGAAACTATAAAGCGATATCTTGTGACCGTTCAGAGAATTAACCATAGATGTTCAACTAAAAACAACGCAGATCGGAAATGACTATATTTGTGAGCAATTTGGTGACACAATTCCCTTCGGCAACAAAGAAAGTTTAAAACGCGACAGCACTGTACAAGCACAAACAGTGTACCACATGAGAGCATCTTTCTGGATGTTCCACGAGTACATCTTCGCCCGTGCCGTATAATGGACACCAACATTCCCTGGGATTGTTTAAGCCCTAAATATTGAAGTTTAAACTTTCAACCTTCTCTTGTCCGATTGAATAATAAATATAAAATCCTTAAGATTATTTCACAATGTTAAAAGTACGGGAAAAATATCTTTCTTCACTCGAGTAACATTTCGACTGCTTAAGGTCAGGTCACGTCCCGTTCAACCGTGGTTAATCACAATCCGCTAGTTATGTTAAGACGTTAGGAGAACAAATTGGGGACAATGGAGTTGAAACAGAAGGAAATACAATCATCAGTAAGCGCTATATTTTTAGCTTGAAAACTATACTTACTGTAAGTCTTTCTTGTAACCTGACATGTACGACGATGACTAAACAGCATACGGATGCTACGATCTTTTATAAGTGACATAGAGACTATTATATGCCTGGACTTCAACTGTTGTTAATGATAACCCATTGGCTATATTCTGACTTTAGGGTTACAATATGATGACAACGTTTATTCCAATTGCTGAGGTTCACCAGGAGGAATTGTAGGACTAGGGAATAATAGGCCGCTTGCTCCTGCAGTCTCCGCGCACTTGACATGTCAGGTTTTTATTTCGTCTCCAATAAAAAAGAGACCAACAAATTGTCCAGGTTTTGATAGCATTTCCTGATATTCATGAAATAAAGACCCATGCGGCTCCACCAGCCGTTCCTATAGAAACAATCATCATGAAATTGAGGCATTTGGACCTGCCATACATCTCAGTATTTCTTAGTTTATTTTAAGTACTGTACTGGTCTTCCAGAACATGAGAGGAATATTGTGCAACAAAACCTTGTCACTGAAGCTGTGAAAGAGAGTCATTGGATGTTACGTGAAACCAATCCTGGTATATGGCAGTGAATCATGGACGATTAGCAAGCAAGCGATTAGATCTTTTAAAGCAATGGATACGTTGTTTACAAAAGAATGCTGCGGATCCCATGGACTGCGAAGAAGACTAATGATACAGTACTCGATGAGGCACACACACAAAGACAACTTATCGCAAGAATCAGAACAAGGCAATCATCCTTTTTGGGGCATGAGAAGAGGCGGATTGGAGCACGTCGTGACAACGGGAAAGATAGCAGGCAACAGAGACAGAGGAAAGCCGAGAGAGAAGACAAAGGGCAGCCTGAGAGATGGCATGGCCCCATTCAACAACAGTTGGTAAACGACACACGTGATATAAGTGGATGGAGGTCCTTGATCGCTAACGCCAATCGGCAGGGCACCTAATCATGACCATGACTGTACTGGCTATACGTTCAAGCGTGTTGTCTATTTAATTTGAAATACATAAATAGCCGGTATTACCAGAGTTAAAGGTCTGTTTAATTTGAAATACATAAATAGCCGGTACTACCAGAGTTAAAGGTCTGTTTAATTTGAAATACATAAATAGCCGGTACTACCAGAGTTAAAGGTCTGTTTAATTTGAAATACATAAATAGCCGGTATTACCAGAGTTAAAGGTCTGTTTAATTTGAAATACATAAATAGCCGGTATTACCAGAGTTAAAGGTCTGTTTAATTTGAAATACATAAATAGCCGGTATTACCAGAGTTAAAGGTCTGTTTAATTTGAAATACATAAATAGCCGGTATTACCAGAGTTAAAGGTCTGTTTAATTTGAAATACATAAATAGCCGGTATTACCAGAGTTAAAGGTCTGTTTAATTTGAAATACATAAATAGCCGGTATTACCAGAGTTAAAGGTCTGTTTAATTTGAAATACATAAATAGCCGGTATTACCAGAGTTAAAGGTCTGTTTAATTTGAAATACATAAATAGCCGGTATTACCAGAGTTAAAGGAGTTGCTTGTCTGTCCACGACTGTTTTTACCTGCACCATCCATTGTGTCTGCTTGCTAACTATATAGACGGAAAGTGAGCTATTAACATTTGACAAGCAAAACACTGACTAAATAGCGTACAAGTGTCAAGATATTGTATAAATAAAATAGAGACACACATCCGTGTACTTAAAGAACAACAACAACAAAATGTCTACATGTACTATTCATTTGACAAGTTTTTTTACATCATACACGTTAGACTAATGAGTGTATGAGCTGTAAGAGAACACGCCTGTCTCAACAAAGTGACAGTTACATTCATTTCGACAAGATCCAGTTTAGCCAGTTGTAAATTGGTACTTAGAATGTGTTAACTCCTTTACTGCCGATAATTTTAGATTTCTGGGAAGGAATATTTTGTTAATTTAAAATTTCCGGTAGGTATGGGTAGATGTTTACATTTTGGGAAAAAGTTACTAAGAAACTTTTAAAATATAAGCATGCAATTTTTTTAAAGCTGATATATCGGCTCTATGGCATTGTTGGAAGAAATACAAGCTGATATATCGGCTCTGTGGCATTGTTGGAAGAATTACAAGCTGATATATCGGCTCTGTAGCATTGTTGGAAGAAATACAAGCTGATATATCGGCTCTGTGGCATTGTTGGAAGAATTATAAGCTGATAATATCGGCTCTGTGGCATTGTTGGAAGAATTACAAGCTGATATATCGGCTCTGTGGCATTGTTGGAAGAATTACAAGCTGATATATCGGCTCTGTGACATTGTTGGAAGAATTACAAGCTGATATATCGGCTCTGTGACATTGTTGGAAGAATTACAAGCTGATATATCGGCTCTGTGACATTGTTGGAAGAATTACAAGCTGATATACTGACTTAACAGAGTGAAACAGTAAGGAAGATATGGGAGCGAAAAACGGTAAATGGTAACCGATAATTATACCCAATGGTGCGGTGAGGCGCCGTGGTAAGCAGTAAGTGTATGTTTAGGACTAGGCACACCGCTATCACCATTCAATGACGGTTTAGGATATTCCTAATATTTCCTGACCTCCTGGTTCCCGATCTTCCACGGTTACGGGAGCCCGATCGCGTAACTTAGAAGAACGAAAGGATAGGCTGGAAAGTTGTACTTGTATTACGTGATCTTCGTTTACACAGCTTATAATCGATAACCGCACACTGGTTGTGCTCCCTGGAAACAACCTGTGTCTGACCAACGAGGTAGGGATGGACACTTTGATCCCTACAGTGGTGATCTTACTGAAGAGCATCGCATTTCACAGCAGCCACGAGAAGTTCGGTCCACCTTCTCAAGTACGGATCGGGATGCAAGAATAGCCACTGCAGACCGCTGGAGCTAATACATCTTCAAGAGCTGAAATTATCTAATTACGAGTTACTTTCGCGAAAACGGCAACAAGAACAACAACAATGACATCCAAAAAGAAGGACTCGTAAGTGTGAGAACGTGATATTAAGTTCTGATATGGTTCATACAAAGGTAAAAGCGTTGTTGTGCAGGATGTTTGTAGGTGTAGTTAGATACACCTCAAGTTTTGTAACAAGAAGTTTTCCTATCTCGTTTCAGACGAAAGCTACATAGTCGCTGCTGAAGGTGACACCTCTTGTGCGTTTTTGCTAATGTAGTTTCTGTAGAAACGTTTTGCATATGAGGTTGCTAGTCTCAAGTACAACTCTATGTAATCGCCATTCGTAGATGTGCAGCGACCATATTCGTGATTCTCCAGTAAACAATCTTGAGATTCACACGGGGGAGCAGCAAAATGAGCTGCTCTGTCACAGATCGAGCTTCATCCGTGTATCCTTCGGTTGAATGATAGATCCAATACTGCATTTGGAGTCCCTAACCTGCTTTTGCGAAAGGCGATTCCAGTCATTTGAAGTGGGGATTTTTAGCAATGGTGAGGTTGCCAACCCCATGAACAATCGTCTTCAGTAACATATTACAATATTCAAGGAAGGAACCCGTGGCCTATTCTGTTTTCCCCGAAAATACTCGCGTGATATACTTAGAACTGACTGTGAAGCGATATTGCTAACCCCATGAACAATATTCTTCAGCAGCATATTACAATATTCAAGGAAGGAACCCGTGGCCCATTATGTTTGCCCCGAAAATACTCGCGTGGTATACTTAGAACTGATTGTGATGCGATATTGTATGATCCTAGGTCATGGTTAGTTGGGTGATGTTATCTGATGTTACGTTATGTTATGGTATACTATATTATCTTGCGTTATCTTATGTTATTATGTTATATTGCGTGATACTACGTTATACTATGATATGTGATGGTATGATGTGATGGTATGTTATGTTCTAGTATGCATTGTTATGTGATTATTTGTTATGGTATGGTATATAACACAAATGGTCTCAGATGCTTAGGCGAACATTTATTTATTTATATTATACCGTGCTATGTTAGTTAGTTTTCTTCCTTTCCACTTATGCCGGTAAGAGGCGTGGGGAGCTTCAGTCATCTATCCTGCACCGCGTGAGTTGCGTCAGTCAATGTGAGCCGGTGTCGCTGCACAATCACTCTAATGTCATCTATCCACCTGCCTCGAGGCCGGCTCTTGACTTGTAGCCCGATCTACCATCGTTTTAAGCCGTCAGTGAAAGTTAATAAAGATGCTTTCCCATTAGATGACCAAACCAATGTATTTTGTAATTGGAAACATATTCTGTACAAGATATAGTGATGACCATAGTACGAATGTTGTCGTTCCAGATTGTCTTTCGTGGTAACACCGACGACCTTCCTCAAATACTTCATTTCACACTTTGAAATCCTGCTCTCCCGCGCCCTGAACGGAAGCCATGTTTGGCACTGGGAGCACAGAGTCGGCATAAATATTTTGTTTGTCGGCTATTTCTTTGTTGCGAAACTAATGATCGGGTTCCTAAGCAATGGTGACAGATGATAAGTCACATCGGATGCTTTGTGACACCGTCTCGACTTTCCTGTCGATCCTGTCGTCTGCCGAAAATATACTAACCCAGATACCATATTATGTTATGCTATGTTATGTTATGTGATGATATGTCATGCTATGCCATGTGATGTCATACCAAGTCAAGTCAAGTCGTGCTATGTTATGTTTAGCTATGATATATTATGCCTCGTTTTGTTATCTAATATTGTATTATGATATGCTATGTTATGTTATGCCTTGTTATATCATGTTGTTATATGTGAAATCGAAATCGCAGTACCTAGGAAGACCCATATATGATGAATAAGATTTAGTAAAAGACAAAGGCTATGGATACTGACGACCCATGTAGATCGCTGGTTATACACACTAATGATTCGTTCGCACAGACATTTCTACTACCTCAACACGCGTTTGATTTTACTTCCTGCTAAACATGGATTGCTGATTTATCGATTGCAATGTCATCCTCTAACAGGCGGTACCCGATTGATGAAGAACGTAGTTCAAGGGGTTTGCAACCTAATATGAAACTAATTTCCGCAAAAACCACCGCTGCATCGGCGCAATATAAAATTGATTGAGTGTAGGCTTTCTGCAAGGGAGTTAGCTCAAATGATCGTTACGTTCTGCATTATCGGTGTATGTAGACAACGAGAATGTACACATCCTTTATAACATATTTACACATATGCTAACGAACAGACACTTACACGTACACACGCATACACATGAAGAGGATATTAACATATGGTCACACAGAACATACTGATCGGACAAGGTTAGTCAGAGGCAGGAGAGATATACTGGTCAAGACCCCAAGATGACTTCTATGAAGTTCTCACTGGTAACAGGCTGTTTTATGCCGGAAGTCTGGCTAACGAGGTAGGAGATCGACGGTATCCCTGTCGTAGTGAGCAACACGGCGATTAAGTAAAGCATAGCACAACCACCAGGAGAACCCAGACCCACCTTCATCAGCACGCTCGAGTTATTCATCGTGTGCATTAAACAACAACAATACACATAGACACTTACTCACGGACAAACTTACATACTGACACATATGGCAATGGCACAGAGACTGGTGCACAGACATATATCTACACACAAATTCGCACGCACGCACACATACACACACACACCTGCCTTGACGCATATTATAGATTGCTATTCGGGTGAATATGATTGTATAATGATTGCAATACGATAATACAATCAGCAGGCAGTCGCGTAAGATAATAGTTCACAATAAAAACCATCCAATTAGACGCCGTGACCAAATCAAGCAAGCCAGCTGGGACGAAAGTGAAACTAGCTTTATAAAGGTTATAATGATGTGAATCAGTTCAATAGCCTTTCATCAATGACTCTTGTTTATTCATCAGAAAGGGACAATATACACGACAGTAAATAAATACGTACATGCATACAGACACAAGGATAGGTTGGCACAGAAAGGAACCATTTACCAAAATAACTATCTTCTTCTTCTTCTTCCTCGTTCGTTCTCAATCTCCCACTTCCAAACCGTGAAAGGGTAAGTAGCAGAATGTAGTCCAGAGAACGAAATGCGTTGTGTTGTAGTTTACAGCTTGGCCGCGATATTTGCACCTTTCGGTCCAACACATCCGACTTCAGCAATAATTTTTTGAGTACCGGGTTAGCATTCCCTCTTCGATCCCTTCTCCTTAGCTAGTCTGCCCGGCTGCAGCCTTTTATCCAGGATCACCGCGTGGAGGTATAGAAGGGTCTTGTCAGCTATGGGTCGCTGACCACTGCAGCTCACGCGCTGCTCATCATCTTGATCCTAAAATAACTATCAATGTGTTTGTTATTCTATTAACTTAACTTAACGTCTTTATACTAGTTTAGAAGACTCTTCAGAGTCTGTAAACAACCAGGTTCATTTACATTTCCTTGCTCTAAAAGCTATGCTATCCCACTATCAGCTTTGTCGCTTTTGTATGCTTTCCATCATGTTTATATCCCCTTTATGATAAGGACTCCACACCTGTACACAGTACTACAATCTAGGTCTAACTAATGATTTATGCAGTTTGACTATCACTCAGGTGGACTAGGGGTATTTAGTTGGCTGAGGGATAAAGGCCACTGCCCGATCCAGTCGCAACGAACTGAACATAATAGGCTTTTATTTTATATCCGATAGAACAACGCCTATGCATTACCGAGGATTGTAATGAGGGTCCACTGAGTCAATGGCCGATATTCACGCCGCAACGCCCACTGTTACTGAACACAAACTTATAAATCTGTTAGTCAGTATAAACTGTGCAGCTTTCAGTCCCAGATGAAGACATCTAGATAGTACCGCGTGTTATCAGTGTGTGTACATGTGCGCATGTAAAACTGACCCATACTCGTTTCTGTCAATATTGCCGGTTGGTATGCAGTTGTTGGGTGCAAAAGTCAACATCAGGATCAAGTGTAACATACCGACCCAGATTATGTCCACGCCGTGTACCTGACAACAGGACGTTTACAGCATTCTGGCAAAGGAGGTAGGGATTGCTACTGTGATCCCCGTAGTGGTGAGACTGCTCAAAACCAACGAACTGCACTACAGTAAGGAAAACACTGCTCCACCGTCTTCAGTACGCCTCACGATGTTGATGTTGTTGTATATGCCACTTGTACATAACCTAGCTAAGTACGCTTGATGATCATGGCCAGTTACAGTGGTTCTCATTACATCCCGACGCGTAAATAAGAGAGCGATCAGTGAGCTACATGGCTGTAGTGCAATGTGAGGCTGCTTACCAAGCTCACCACTGTAGGCATGAAACTTTCGTTAGTCAGACTGTCATGAAACAGCAGGTTTTCAGTGTGAACTGCTGGGAAGTGAGTTGGTGTCGTGACCAGTTTGTGTTTCACCTGACACTGATTAACATCGTCTGGCCAGTATGTTTCTCCTGACCTTGACTAACATAGTCTGATCAGTATGTTTCACCTGACCCTAACTAACATAGACTAATCTGCATGTTGCACCTGACCTTGACTAACAGAGTCTGATCAGTATGTTGCCCACAACCAGACGTTAGTCTCCTCTCCCTGACCTTGACTAAAATAGTCTGATCAGTATGTTTCACTTGACTCTAACATAGACTGATCTGCATGTTTCACCTGACCTTGACTAATCTGCATGTTTCACCTGACCTTGACTAACATAGTCTGATCAGTATGTTTCACCTGACCCTAACATAGACTGATCTGCATGTCTCACCTGACCTTGACTAACATAGACTGATCTGCATGTTTCACCTGACACTGACCAAAATAGTCTGATTAGTATGTTTCCCCTGACCAGACGTTAGTTACCTCTGGCTGACCTTGATTAACATAGTCTGATCAGTATGTTTCACCTGAGCCTAACATATACTGATCTGCATGTTTCACCTGACCCTGACCAACATAGTCTGATTAGTATCTTTCCCCCGACCAGACGTTAGTCTCCTCTCCCTGACCTTGACTTGCGTAGACTGATCTGCATGTTTCACCTGCCCCTAACCAACATAGTCTGATTAGTATGTTTCCCCTGACCAGACGTTAGACACCTCTCCCTGACCTTGACTAACATAGACTGATCTGCATTGTTCACCTGACCTCGACTAACATAGACTGATCTGCATGTTTCACCTGACCCTGACCAACATAGTCTGACCAGTATGTTTCCCCTGACCAGATGCTAGTCTCCTCTCCCTGACCTTGACTAACATAGTCTGATCAGTATGTTTCACTTGACCCTAACTAACATAGACTGATCTACATGTTTCATCTGACCCTAACTAACATAGACTGATCTGCATGTTTCACCTGACCTTGACTAACATAGTCTGATCAGTATGTTTCACCTGACCCTAACATAGACTGATCTGCATGTTTCACCTGACCCTGACCAACATAGTCTGATTAGTATGTTTCCCCCAACCAGACGTTAGTCTCCTCTCCCTGACCTTGACTAACATAGACTGATATGCATGTTTCACTTGACCCTGACCAACATAGTCTGACCAGTATGTTTCCCCTGACCAGACGTTAGTCCCCTCTCCCTGACCCTGACCAACATAGTCTGACCAGTATGTTTCCCCTGACCAGACGTTAGTCTCCTCTCCCAACCTCGGGATGAAAGAAGAGTCAGTATAAACCTGCTGTACTTGTCAAGAATGAAGACATACCAATTTGGAAAACAAATACACTTTCAGTTGTACTGTATCTGCATGATCATTCTCAGCTATAACTAAACAGATGTCAATTTTTGTATTCACATGCAAACCATTGTGCACACATACAGGTGATCGACCTGTTGTGTCTTTGCATGACGGAGGGGATACCTCTTCGTGGCCTCAGTGGAGGACACAGTTTCGTTACCTTTAGAAATGTTGTCAGAGAGGTGAACAACATCTAGTTATTTGAGAGTGACAGCGAAGGAGTAGATGCCATATCCCTTACGACGTTGAAACTTGCCGGATTCTAAAACAAACTATTCGTCACTTCCGTTCGTTCGTTTCTTCACAAGCGAGCGTCTTGTTGTTGTTGTTGTTGTTGTTTCGAATGCCCACAATGAGTAGGTTTACTCTTTTGTGCGCCCTGAAAAGGGCGTTAAGCGGCGGGTTGCAGCAGCTTTCCTCATATCTGGAGTATGCTGATGAAAGTGGACTTGGGTACTCCAGACGGTTGTTCTATGCTTGGCTTCATTTGCATGTCGATTCCCCAACTCGTCTGCCAGGCTGCCATGAAAACAGCCCGTTTCCAGGGAGGGGTACCGGGAAGCCAAGGTGAGGGTCTTGGCCAATGTGTTTTGCAGATACTGACTAACATGTCTGATCAGTATATTTTGCCTGACCAGACGTGAATCTTTCTCCCAACTGGCTTTATCTCTTAGGTAATTGTAACCCCTATTATCTAATGAACTTAAAAACACGATGTGACCACACACAATATTTTCTCTCACCATTTTCTCCTTGATGGGATTATAATAATTGCGCTTAAGTTTACTTAATTGTTAACAGGTTTGTATCACTTGTCGTTATGAAGATATTCAAAGGTGTGCTGTTTAACAAGCTTAAGAACGAAAAACTATTTGGTAATGTGAGCGGTTCATTTTCATTGTTATAGATGTGGAGCGAGATACAGGACGAAGAACAACACAAAGCTAGCTATATTAACGCCACTCCTCAATATGGTTTATACCCAAGGTCGACAAGATCATGCCTAACTGGTTAAATACATCCTCGGTAATAACATACCCTAAGGGCACTTAGTTCAAGGACACGAAGTGCTGCATGCCATTAGCATCCGCAAGAGATAAGCATCTCTTTACGGTCTAGTGGCCAATTTTCAATGTGTCATTCGGAAATCGATCATCAAGTCATTGCACAGTCGGAAATATTACGGCATAAATATATATGGGATCCTATTTGCTCTAAGGAGTCACTTAAATGGCATATGCTCAGTTCATGTTTAGTTTTGTTCTGATCTGTTCCGTTTATGAGAATCGACTTCACTGCACTGTATACCCGTAGGCACACGGACTCTCATTAAATGGCGGCGGGTGCTGATACTGATGGTTCCTGCACCTCGCTGGTTGTACATACTTCTGCTCCGCCCTTCAAAACGTCACTACTACCCACATCTAGTGTGATGTCATCATCTAACAAGATGTCATTGATAGATTTCAAATTGGCACTCATATCCATATCTAGTGTGATGTCATCATCTAACAGGATGTCATTGACATGCTTCAAATGCCACTCCTACCCACATCTAGTGTGATGTCATCTAACAAGCTGCCATTGATATGCTTCAAATGTCACTCCTACCCACATCTAGTGTGATGTCATCTAACAAGCTGCCATTGATATGCTTCAAATGTCACTCCTACCCACATCTAGTGTGATGTCATCATCTTACCGATGACACACATTTAAACCGACTCTACTAATGGACGATACATGGAGAGGTGGAGCCTGTCTATATTTGCTTACAGAAAATAAAGGATACTGAATTCAAAATATTACCAGCAACAATATCAATGAATTCAGCCGTATTTTTTTCCGTTGTACAAATAAACTGGAACCTTGCAAAGAGGCATTTATGGTAGAGACGATGATTCACGTTTAGTCACAAGTAGGTAGTCCCAAGGGCAACCAAGGAGATGTCGGTACTCGATTTTCACAAGTTTCCAATGTTCCTAGAACCGCGTAGGTCCGACATTTGCCAATAAACAGGTAGCATAGGTCATACAGAGAATAAACCTTCTGATGTTGTCCTGGGGAATTCTCTGCCACAATAATTGTTAAAATATTAGCAATGTGTCGGTTGAATATATACGAGAAACAGTCGTTAAGTAACATCAATTTTATTGATAACATTTTTTATAAGAGTGCGAACCAGAAAGTCCCTGTGCCTGGTCACACACTTTGTCCACATGTTCACTTGTGTATGATTGCCGTATATAAAGAAAAACAAGTCTGTTGGTGTGACCTTCAACCAATTTTGCACCGCCTCCATTACCTCGTTGTCAGCTGCCGTGAGATCCATCTGCTACACACTTTCCTATAGCAGAGGTCATCATGGACAATTTTGTGGGCAGCGTCGTGGCTCAGTTGAATTAACGTCTATTTCATCAACGCAAGGTGAAGCTGGAAGGCCTCTCCAGGTTGCAAGCATGGACATCGTTCTACAGAGAAAACGCTCTTGCCAGTGCACAAGGTCCCGCCTCCCTCTCCGCGCAGCTAATTGAGTCAGGTGAACGACATTAGCCGATACAGCCTGGAATCAGTGACAAGGCAGAAGTTGCCAGAATAGCGATGGAACAACCACTAGACTGCCTTAGTGACACCAGCCCATGAGCTTTTCCTCAGGATTTACCCCCAAAGCCTTTCCAGTGAAAAGGTACCCCATAAGAGAGTTTGTTAGGCCAGCTCATTCCTCATGTAAAAACGGACAATTTCTGGTCCTCTGTACTGTAATAGACAATTTCATTACACAAAACGATGAATGATGTTGTTGTGTAAGCTTGGTTACTTTAGTAACAAACACTATAATTCTGTTTTACTACGTTTTCGAATGTTACCACAAAATAACATTCGCCATCTTGGAATAATTATAATATGAATGTATGTATACACATGTGTGTGTGTAAAAAGTAGATATATATATACATAAATACATACACACATACACACGCACATGCACACACCCACACCCCCACACACACACCCACCCACACACACCCACATACACCTACACCCACACACACACAATCCACACACACCCACATACACCTACACCCACACGCGCCCGCACACCCACGTACGCCCCCACACCCACACACCTCCACACCCAGCCCCGCCCACCGGCACGCGCGCACGCACCAACCCACGCCCGCAGCCACCCATCCACGCACGCACCCACCCACGCACGCACGCACCCACCCACGCACGCACCAACCCACCCACGCACGCACGCACCCACCCACCCACGCACCCACCCACCCACGCACGCACCCACCCATGTCCGGTGTTATGCCATGTCACAGTTAGTCGCCTCTTATGACATGCTCTCTGTGAGGCAGTGGTGCTATTCTTGTCCTTATCATACACAAAGACTTCGATTTTCCATTAAGACAAACCTTTTAAATTACGTGTACTGATTCTGAACATAAGCTGTTAGATCTTCGTCAATGCTATTCCGATCTAGAGATGTGTCACAGAAGTACCGGAAACAGTGTTCGTGTGATGACTTTTCCTTCCCTTTGTGCCCATTAAAATCATGCATCACAATCAATCCATTCTACTCATCAACTAGCGATAAGCCCTGAAAGGCGTCCCTGCTGCCCATCACATTGCTGTTGTCATTACAAATAGCGTATATCTGGATCCCTGTTGCTATCTGACGACATTACATATAGCGTATATCTGTATCAATGTTGCTGTCTGACGACATTACATTTAGCGTATATCTGGATCCCTGTTGTTGTCTGACGATATTACATATTGCGTATATCTGGATCAATGTTGCTATCTGTCGACAAAACATATAGCGTATATCTGGATCAATGTTGCTATCTGTCGACAAAACATATAGCGTATATCTGGATCAATGTTGCTGTCTTGCGACATTACATATAGCATGTATCTGGATCAATGTTGCTCTGTCTGTCGACATTACATATAGCGTGTATCTGGATCAATGTTGCTATCTGACGACATTATATAGATCGTGTATCTGGATCAATTTTGCTGCATGGCGACATTACATATAGCGTATATCTGGATCAATGTTGCTATCTGACGACATTACATATAGCGTATATCTGGATCAATGTTGCTATCTGACGACATTACATATAGCTTGTATGTGGATCAATGTTGCTGTCTGACGACATTACATATAGCGTGAATCTGGATCAATGTTGCTCTGTCTGACGATATTCAACTGATGTATTATGTTTCTACAAAGAACTTCGTATTTTCTGGATAAAAAAGAAAAAAAGAACACTGTGTTTAGTTCTCTCCTTTGCAGGAAATCAAGGAACTGCAAATGAAACTCGTTGTTGTGTACAGACTCTACAGAGTCTTCTAAACCAGTATAAAGACGTTAAGTTTAGTAAAGTAACCACTGTTGCGTAACAAGATACGGTAGCCATAGGTTGCCTTGATGTTTCGTTACTGCTATCTAATGTTCGAATCCAAATATTAGTTGTATCTATAAATTATATAAATTCTGTCTCCTTTGTATCAAGGTCAGCAACATTCATATTCGCCATTTTTGTTGTGCATCCTTTTCCTTTTATCGCCACCATTTCGGAGATCGTTGAGACCGGTCCGATTTAGTTCAGTTCAGTTCATCCCGTAACCCATCAGGTTGTTGGTGTATACTTGAAGATACTTCCATAACACTACGCCATCTCTATCTCTCTCTCTCTCTCTCTCCCTCTCTCTGTCAGCTGCCGCCAGTCGTGTCTCACCTGGACGAAGGTTTGACCACTCAGTGATGTTGTATCCAATCTCTTCCTTGGACGAACCCGTCCTCTATTTCCTGGCACGGAACTATGCAGTATTGAATATTTGTAATTCCGCTGGACCTCGTGACGTGTCCATACCAAGCCGGTCTGATTAAGCTCATGTATTTATGTAATTGCAGAAACAAGTCGACTTGCTAGGCCAGTCACAGGAGTGTCTCGAACAGATGCTGGAGCCCAACCCAGCGGCGACCAAACCTTCCCCTTCCTAACCTGCAATGTTTAGAACGAGGAGAATACACGACAATAATCATTTTGTGTCGGCCATTGCGGTGACGTAAACAATTGCAGAAACGAATAATCCATACTTTAATTCAATCGTCTTATTAGATTAAATTAAACACATCGAACATCTACGAGAGGATCAAGCTGAGCCAAAGAGGCAGAAGTTGATTAAGACACGGATAAAAATAGCCATGTTGCTGTTGTTGTTGTTATGCCATAGCTGCCGAGCAAGCCTGCTCTTGGCAGCCTAACGTCACTTATATAGATACAGGTCTTGTTCAGTTGTTTCACTGTTCCGTACAGTGTGTTGGCAATTGCCGGCAGTGTTTGTAAGAATATTTTCCTCCTGTCCGCAAGTACCTTGCACTCAATGAGTAGGTGTCTAACTGTATCACCAGGATGAGAGCAATGTCTGCACAAGGGCAGGTGCTGGGGATTGACGTGGTTCAAGTAGCTATTCACTCTGATGTGTCATGTTCGGAACTCAAAGATGAGACTTTCATCTCTTCTATGTAGAAAAATAGCCAATAAACATTACCAATATCCAAGCTAACTGGCCTGAAAAACACAAACAGTAGGCAGATGCCACTGTTATGACGTGTGTGACCAGGATGAGAGCAATGTCTGCACAAGGGCAGGTGCTGGGGATTGACGTGGTTCAAGTAGCTATTCACTCTGATGTGTCATGTTCGGAACTCAAAGATGAGACTTTCATCTCTTCTATGTAGAAAAATAGCCAATAAACATTACCAATACCCAAGCTAACTGGCCTGAAAAACACAAACAGCAGGCAGATGCCACTGTTATGACGTGTGTGACATATGTAACATGTGTGTGTGTGTGTGTGTACTTATTCTCTATCTCTGTTAGTAGCAATATATCCCTTGCTGTCACGCATAATATAACGTTTTTTATTCTTTTTATAAAGAGCGAACAATTAGTTGACCACTTTTTTCCGAGGGCTAAAAGTTGCCTACCGCACTGTCGCCAATCGAGACAGTTAAGTTAGCCTTGTTAACTACTCAGGTACATCTTAACAATCTTTTATAATAATTCAATGATATCGTGACTGTTTGTTTTTCTTTTCGCGTGTGTGGCTGCGCATGTTTGTTTGAGTGTGTATCTTCATCGTTTACCAACACAAGAACTACATTCTACTTGCCAATGTCGCTAGTTGTACAGCACAAAGGCCACCATTGCCGACTCTCATTTTACAGGAAAACCGCTTCGAAGAATGATATGTGTTATTGTAGTGCCATCATGTATAACAACAAGTATTACATGACGAGGTTGCTAATCACTTGCACAATAATCTATTGTCGTATTTTACAGCAGACAGGGTAGTTCAGTTGGTCTTTCTCTCCTTCTGGGTCATAACTTACCATCTTTATTCAGGTCTAGAAGACGCTGCTGGGTCTGTATACAACCATTTTTTTTTTTGTAGGGTGGTTGACCGATGAGTTCATCTTAATATACTCAAACACTAGAGCAAAGTAGACCTGCAGTCTGTTAGGCGCCATCTATGTTGCTCTTAAAGGTTAAAGGCGAGAGATCGACTTGATCGCCACGGATTTCCCCATATGGCTCAGTCTCTCTCAGCCGAGAGCATCGCACAAAGCACGAACTCTCTCGCTACAGCAATGAACCCAGGGATCTTCTGAAAAATTTGCATCATGAACAGACTGTCGCAGCTCTAATTCGAGCCTCGGCCATCTGATCCCGAAGCAAACGGCTTGACCACTTTGCCACAGAGAACGCATCTTTACAGATCACCTACCCATGATCGATGGTATGCCATGTCGCACACTTAGTCATCTCTTACGACATGCTCTCTGTGGAGCAGTAGTGCTATACATATCTCTGTCATAGACAACGACCCCGGCAGACCACTCGGGCCCATGGGTCCCAATTACAGAGTTGAATTGCATTTATCTTCACAATGGTGGTCTCAAACGCACAAAGTAAAGTCGAGAACCATTCGTAAATGGGCACAAGCACAGGGTTGGAATATGAAATCCCGAATGAACACCTGAACCAACTCTCACAAATGTTCGATTTTAATGACCGTTTATAATCAAGACAAAACATAATGAAGCATCCCCGAACTATAAGACTTCTGTTTCAGTGATAATGGGTAGGCAAGACACTGGATCCACCTAGATGACCGTTATTGTTTATATATTATCTTCATTATACACGTGATCTACTGTCTCTAATGTAAATAACCGTGTGAACTATGACTACATGACCTATTATACGCGATTGGCAGACTTGTGAGTTCATTATAGGCGAGCAGGCTTCTCGCACAATCAAAACGATTGAACTATAATTTGAGGTAAGACTCATAAAATAAGGTCATGACTGGTTTGTTCTGTCCGCCTTTGCCGCTAAGCGAGGCGGTAAACTTTCCTGGACCAAGTGTGTTGCGGCAGTTGTTGTAAACTTGTCTTGTGGTGTCTCGTTTATCCGTCTACAACGAGCATAAGAGCCAGATTATCTTGTTGTATACGCGCGCAGTGGTAGTTGATCGAACCATCTACTTTTCTGTCCTGCGATATATTTAGCACACTTCTCACCATCTTTATAATGCCAACATTTATTACTGCGTATTTCTTGGCCACATTAGTAGCTTTTCTCAGATATTACATTTCCCACTTGTTTTCTCAATGAGTAATAAATAAAATGTGTAATGTGGCACGAAAACAGATATGCGAAAAGATCTGAAGACATTTATGTCCACCATGACATTATTGATATCTTTTGAATATATCACTTACAACATAACACTCCTCTACCCGGTCCCAACTCACAAGATGTGGAATCATTATTACAGAAACACGGAATACAACCAATGTACACACGAAAGACACATGTAAACTGCCAAAGAAAACTAATATTCATTAGGGGTGTATTACTTATAGTTATCGTATGTACTTTACTTTTACATGTATGTGTATTTATGTGTATGTTATATGTGTATGAATGTGGGTATGTATGTGTATGTATATATGTATGAGTATATGTATGTGTTTGTACGTATATGCGTACATACGAGTGAATGAACGTATGGACTCTTAAATATATCTATATATATTCATAGATCAGGGCAGTTTTTTACCAGAAGATCCACATGAAAAAACCCGATCTACGCCGTAATTCAAACTGCGACCTCCGGCGCCCGAAGTGGTCACCTTACCTCGAGACGACTGAGAAAGAGAAAGAGAAAGATAGAGAAAGACAGGCAGAAGATGGTAAAGAGAAGAAGCTATTAACATGAACACTCACAAGCGCGTACATTTGAGATATATCAAGCACACTGCAATCCGAGCCCAGCCAAATTGTCAGAAAGGTGAGCTTTGAAAACGTACAATTACATCACGAGAAATGAGTTAACAATATAATTTAGCTACAAGACGTGCTCAAATGAAACGGGATCTATCTGCAGCAAATGAACATACGTACGATGCGCATGGTGACGTCACTTCTGGTGTAAACAGCACATACCGACCATCAAGTTCGCAACATTGCATTATCCTTCGACTCATTTTTCCTCAGCAGATCGTTGAAAACATGGCGGGTGTGATACGGAATTTGTCCAGAGTTGAACAGCAAGCGGGGATTCAGTTTCTAACAGCTGATGGATATCAATCAGGTGACATTCATCGTAGAATGCAGGCGAATGTATAGTGACAGAAGTGTATCGAAGACAACAGAGAAGAACTAGACAACGATGTTTAAAGAAGGGCATGAGTTAACGATAAGTCTTCCGAGACCAGGGCAGGGGAATATTGTTGCGTCAGAAAATACAATTGTCAAAATTGATGCCCAAATCGGGTGGACCGTCGCCGGAGCTTACGTTCGCAGCACTTTTTCACCGTACACTGCCTGCATTCTGCAATGAATGTCAACTGGTCGACATCCTTCAGCTGTGAGAAACCGAATCGCCGTTCACTGAGCTTAATGACTTAAGAGCAGCACTCTGCAAACTGTGCCAGCAGTCCGCACCAAAAAGGGTAGTGGTACAGTGGGTTCCGTCACACTGCAACATCCAAGGCAACGAGGAGGCAGACAGACTGGCAAAAGAAAGTGCAAGGCTACCACAAACAGATACCAGTATGACGTACGAAGAGTCAAAACGGCTTATCAAAGCCAGGTACATGACCAAATGGGAAACCGAACATACTGGTTACACCAAAAACGATGCCTATTACCAGTTGAACCGAAGAGAGCAGGTCGTTGTCTTCAGACTTCGCACTGGCCACAACAGACTGAGGTACCACCTATTCAACAAATTGAAGATAGGGTGTACCGACGAATGCCCGTGCGGTACTGGTAAAATGACCACTGAACATCTGCTGCAGAACTGCCCGACATACGAGGATCAGAGAGAGCAGATGTGGCCATTGCCAGTGGAACTGCAAGACAAGCTCTATGGTAGTGGCGAGAGTCTCAGGATGACCGCCGCTTTTTTCGAAAAAATAATGGTTACTGTCTGACTGTGTACGCAGAAGAAGAAGAAGAATCGCCGTTCGCTGTTCAACTCTGGACGTATTCCGTACCACACCCGCCATGTTTTCAACGGTCTGCTGAGGAAAAATGAGTCGAAGGATAATGCAATGTTGCGAACTTGACGGTCGGTATGTGCTGTTTACACCAGAAGTGACGTCACCATGCGCATCGTACGTATGTTCACTTGCTGCAGTTAGGTACAGTTTAATTTCAACACGCCTCGTATATGCTGATTATGTAGATAAGATGAGGAAAGTCGTTCCCCCGCAAACATTCGTTTAAATGGTCAGCTAGCACACGAAAAGGATAATCGAATTGGAAATACGATAATTAATCAGATCTGACCATGTAAAGTAGTACCTTTGCTGCTCAAGAAAATGATTATCAATCCAGGTGAGCTCAATAGGAGGTACCACAAATGTAATGGAAGGTCACAACAAGTCTATAATTATAGTAGAATTTGAATGTGAAATGGTGAAATTTCAGATATGGGGTATTAGTCTTCGTGGTTGAATTTTCCTTATAAATAATCACATAACCATTGCCCTGAAGCATTTTGTGCGGTTGTTGTTTATGTTAATGATGGATAATTTTACTCTTTTCTGCGCCAGTGGCGGGTTGTAGTAGTATTCCTCACATGCCGAGCGTACTGGTGAAGGTTACCTGGGGTCATCCAGTCTATGCTTGGTTTCATCTGTGTGACGCTCACTACTACGGGATCACGTCGATCCACATCTCATTAGCCAGACTGCCTTGAAAAGAGCCTGCTTCCAGGGAACGCGACATTGGAGAGAAGTGTGGCCTTGGTCGGTATAATATACCTGACCTTGACGCGACATGCTCTTAAGTATGTTGTGCATGACTGGACTAGCGTATTAGTTCCCCAAGTAGTTTATGTAATCTAGCATTGACCGTTTCTGCAGCAATTTATGTTACATGAAGACTTTACTAACCTCATTGGTAACTATCGTTAATCGCCGTCTATAACATGCTTGGAAGGTTATAGAGATCAAGTTACTTGCTCCCCACAGATTCACGACGCTGGTGAGCTCTGCGTTATAATCTTTGTATAATCGAACTTCAAGGGAGCCCTGTGTTATTGTATGGCATGAGTTAGAAGAGATTGGATATAGCAGGTGCGCCAGTTGGCTCTAAGCTGGCCTGCCTCTATTTCTCTTGCATTGAGGATTACAGAAGTGTATTGTGCTGCTATCAACAGGTTTCTTTAATGGGTTTTCTTTCCTACATCAGCTTGTCCCCACGTAATGTTTCACTGATATCTGTCTCGCTCATTCCATCCTTAGTACTTCTATTATGCCATTTCAATCTCTCTATACTGCGTAGTAGGTGAAATCGGAAAGACATCATCTTCATTGCACGCAACCTGGAACATATTAACTCATCTTGTTCATGTACGATTGGCAAAACACGCTCATTCCATCCTTAGTGCTTCTATTATACCATTTCAATCTCTCTATACTGCGTAGTAGGTCAAATCGGAAAGACATCATCTTCATTGCACGCAACCTGGAACATATTAACTCATCTTGTCCATGTACGGTTGGTGCAACAGGCTCTTGTCGCTTAAGTGGACTAGCTTACTACATATACTGCGCACATACACATTGATATAAGTATGTACCTAATCAGATGTTATTTATATTGTTCGTGTTTGAGAGCCATACAAAAGAATTGATAGTTACATTGGAGTAGAAGATGTTTATGTTTGTGTATGATTTTGTATGTCCACTTTCTCAATTCAATGAAAGCTTTTATTTTTGGCATCCTTATTTTGATATATTTATTTGTACCACCTACTTTGTCTATTTTGTTACCTAGCTATATGAATGATTCCACATCATGTAGGAGTGAATCTCCATACACAATCGTATTATCATTAGTTGCATTTATCAACATATTCTTAGTTTTATCTCTATGTATTCTCTGTCCCAATGGCCTAAAGATTAAGTATATTATTGTACATCCAATGACGATTATGGAACAGAAGAATCAATGTATCGGTAAAGTCCAAGTCAATAAGTTGTTTTGTCAAATTCCATTGAATTCCATTTTTGTTGGTTAATGTTCTTATCGTCATTATCCAGCAAACTGCCAGCCAAAAAGAGAAATGGTGATAAGAGTTACTACCCCTGCCGAACATCAACGGTCCCAGAAAGCTGACATCCGTGTACAGCTCTACATTTCATACCGTCATACCTTTTCTTAATTATGCCAGCGAACTTCGGAGGCACCCCACAGCGCCAGAGCAACTTCAAGAGGGATTTTATATCTAATCTATGGTTTTGATTTTTTTAGGGGGGTGGTGGTAGGGGTGGATAGAGAGAGAACGAGAGAGAACGAGAGAGAAAGAGAAAAAGAGAGAGAGGGAGAGAAAGAGATAGAGTAATAGCCTAAGCATCCAATATACAGTGGTGAGTTCCATTCTATACTTC